>VWZZ01002494.1:111497-171487 GCA_013399095.1 Psophia crepitans
GTTCTGCGGCCCGCTGTGCGCTGTGTGCGGCCCGGCGGCGTCGGGAGGCGTCGGGGGAGGCCTCTCCTGCCCGCGGGGTCGGCCCGCTTCCTCCCGAGCGGAAAGTTGGGCGGGACGGGGTGTGGTAAGGGCGGCTCTTGCCGTGCGGCTCGGCTTTGTCCGCCGCTCTCCTGCCGGGATGCCGGTGTTCTGCGGCATGCAGCGGTGTCACCAAGAGGCGCTGAAGAGGAACCGGGTGGTGCTGGCGAAACAGCTGATTTTAAAAGAGCTGATGGAGCATATGATAGAGAAGGACATCATCACCGTGGAGATGATGGAGATGGTGCTGGTATGGAGCTTAGGTACCCTCAGCTTCGCGCCTGGTTGAGCGCGGTGCCGTTCTTGGCAGCGGTGGCACGGTAAAATGCGTCTGTGCGTTGTGTCACACGCGTGCTTCAGTGTCGTCGTGTGTGGGGAGCGTGCCCTGGGCTTTGCTTGCAGCGCGTGGGGGAGCTGTGAGCTGATCTTTGGCAGTATGGATTTTGTCCGAGACTTTAACTCGGTGGGTGACGCGCTGGTGTGCAGCTGCGGCAGCTGCCGACCGGGTCCCGGCCTTGTTGTCACTTTGCGCCTTCCTTGTTTTTTTCCGAAAAAAAAAAGTAAAGTAGGAATAATACCCGTTTCCAAAAGAACGCTGTGAAAGCACGCGAAGGAATACATTATAAACCATCTTATTTTGGCACCGGTGCACCTTTCACTTAAGGAATTTGCATTTCTGATGTGTTTTTGTAAATTGTGTGTAGAGCCGTACGTGATCCAAGGCTCTCGCTCTCAGATAACAAGTGCTGCCCGTCGGCTTTTGTTACATACCCTGAGCAGTGGGTGCCACGAAGAGAAGCCAAGGTAAGTACCTTGGGGTTGTGCCCAGGGATGTGATAGAGCGCTGGAGACTGTGCAGGTCTTCAAAGTGAAAGCAGACTGGAAAGGAAATGACTGAAGCTGCCCTTGCGTTGCAAGACCCAAGTAAGCCGTTAAGGGACTTTTTAGTGCCTTAGTAAGGTTGATGTTTCTGTCATAAGAATAGATGCTGAAAAGTACAATTATGAGCTATTTGCTGGGCACCAGTGCAGACGGTATGAAACTAGGACTGATATGGCTTTTGAAAGCAGTGAGAAAATAACTTCTTGATGAATTTTGACTTGCTGTGTGTCAAAGATAATGCGAAGTTCCTCATGGGACTTGTCAGGATAATACCTGTACTGAGTTGTGAGAGATGCAGGCAGTCTTACCTGAAATAGCTTCTGTCCCTAGTGAAGGAGGACAAAGACAGAGGAAGACGGTGAAAGTCAGCGAATGAATCAAGAACTGTTTGTACTGTTGGCTGGGACAGAGTTATTTTCTTCACAGGAGCTGGCGTGGGGCTGTGTTTTGGATTTGTGCTGGGAACGGTGTTGGTAACACAGGGATGTTTTTGTTACTGTTGAGCAGCGCTCACACAGAGCCAAGGCCTTTTCTGCTCCTCACCCCACCCCACCAGTGAGTGGGTTGGGGGTGCACAGGGAGTTGGGAGGGGACACAGCCAGGACAGCTGACCCCAGCTGACCAAAGGGATATTCCACACCACATGACGTCATGTTCAGCTTATAAAGCTGCGGGAAGGAGAAGGAAGGGGGATGTTTGGAGAGGTGGCACTTGTCTTCCCGAATCACTGTCAAATGTGACAGAGCCCTGCTGTCCTGGGGATGGCTGAACACCTGCCTGCCCATGGGAAGTAGGGAATGAATTCTTTGTTTTGCTTTGCTTGTGTGAGAGGCTTTTTCTTATTAAACTGTCTTTATATTGACCCACTCACTTTTACCTTTTTGATTCTCTCCAGCATCCCGCTGGGAGGGAGTGAGGAGCAGCTGTGTGGAGTTTAGCAGCCCGCCAGGGTTAAATAAGGATGCTGCTGAAGTGTGGGTAGTTAGTAGGGATGTTGAGTTGCTGGCCAGCAGTTAGTCAATGGAGGCAAAGGGAAGGGGAGAAAAACCCAATAAAGCTCTTTCAAAGGTAGGATAATGCTGGAGAAAATAGTCTTTTTGGGGAAAGGGAAGAAGACTAAGGGAATTTTCTGCCTCAGTTGTAATTGGTAAAAGGAGATGCAACAACAACTTAGTAATGGATTATCAGTAAGGAGAAAGGTGTTATGGTGGATAATTCAGGTAAGTAGTAATAGCTCAGTGGAAAAATTGTGCCTAGTATAACATACGCACATAACTAAGAGCTTAAATGTATATAAATAGCAGTAGCAGCCTGAGCAAGAGAATAGGGTGACGTGAACTACTGTTGCAGAGTATGAATCTGGGTGCAGCAGCAAAAATAAAAATGTGGCAGGGGTAGGAGGAAAGCATTCACAACTGGAACAGCAGTACTGCAAAATACTCACTGCACTAGAGGGACAGAAATGAAGGGAACGTTTGCAGGATAGTACTAATCATAACAGTGTTATACATTAAAATTAACATGTATTAAGAAAAAATCACTAGCGTCAAAACCACTTTGACTTACCTTTCATTTTTCTGTAGTATGTCTGTGAATTTGTAATAGTCTTCTACTCTCTGGCTCAAATGTGAACAAAAGCCTTAGGAGTGCTGTTAGCTTATTCTTGAAAATGTATTATGATGCTAATCATCTGATAACCTTAGTGGAAATAAGAGGAGACAAATGACACTTGTGTCTGGTGATAGAGCAGGTTTTCCTTCATATTTTAACTGACTCGTTCTATATATCCCCCTGCTCCTCCCAAAAGTCAGGAAATCAAGAAAATCTGAATACGTAGTTATGTTTTTAAGTCGTCTTGTCTTAAAACGTGGTTTAGTGGGTAATAGGTGGTGGGGGGATGGTTGGACTAGATGATCATTGAGGTCACTTCCAACCTTAATGATTCTATTCTATTCTATTCTAAAAACACAAGAATTCTACCAGTCTTGTTGGTTTGATTTTGAACTAAACAGAAAAATAAACAAATTTGTTCAGGAAATAGGGCACTTCACTTAATCTTTCATAATCTAAGTAAAGTGAAATAAACTGAGGAACTCAGGGAGATGAAGGAAGTATGAAATTTCAAGTGTGAGGTGCTAAACCAGTCCTGAAACTATATCGCAAGTGAGGAAAAGGTGTGAACAGAGGATGCTGACAAAGACAACACCTAAAGACAAAGGTGGGTGAGCTGGATGAAGAGCTCATAAGGAACATGAGGAGCAAGTAAAGAGTTTATAGATGTACACTGGGAAAGAATGAATAATAAATAGGAGCAGCTTCCTTTGATGTCTGAAATGGAGGAAAGAGAGTAGCAACTGACAGGAATGAATTTAAATTGGGTCGTTCAGAAAGGCACTAAATAATTTTGAGTTTTTTTCAATTATATACGCTTCTAAGAAAGAATAAAGGAAAAATGCGTTTACTATGTAGAGAAGATAATGCAAATATAATCATCTATCCCCAGAAAAGAGGGATTTCAAACACAGAAAAAAAAATTATAGTAGAAGTGGGACAGGGAAACAACCGTTTTTAAGATGGAATCCAAAATCCACTTCGTTAATGCCACCTTGTCAAAGCATCAGATGTTCCAGAGCTCTGGGACGGACCTTCAAAATTGCAGATATGATAGCAGGAGCTTTCTCTTGCTTTGTAAACAAGTTTAATGCTCTGTACTATAATGGAAGACTATCAAATCCTGTAGATCCAGAGATTTAAATGCTCTGTGTTTATCCCTAGATTGGTAATAAAGGGATCACTGGCTTTGACTAAGTCACATAAATTTATTAGGATGTTTGTCAAGTGTATGTGCTCTCTCCACAGATTCTGTGTGTATATTCAGGCTCAGACTAATACTGTGGGATTTTGACAGAAATCCAGAGTTTATTATGCAGCCAGGTCCTGTAATGCAGATTGTCAAACTCACCTGTGACGGTACAAAAATAAATGAAGAATGTATTGGAAAGTAAAATTTAGAAAGTCTGTCTTATGGAACTTCTGAACGTTTGCTGAACATTATTTAGTATAGCCGAAATGTGGTGCTGATGTGGAAGTTACATAAGGAGGTGCAGTGCTTTTGGTATTTAATGAAGAAGTCTGCCAAAAGCTGACTGCTCTAAATATACGATGCAGAATATGAACGTTCCGAAAATTTCTTAATTTTTCAGTAAAACTTAAGATCTGATTCTTGAGGTCAGCTTGTGTTCTTAATTATGCTTTGTGACTTGGAGTCATAGACTATGAAAACAGTGAAGATGATTAGTGATCCTAAGCTTGTCATAAACAGCTGCAGGTCTACTAGAAAGGAAGAAACAATTAATAGGTATTTTAGAATATCAGCTGTCAATTTACTTTATTAGGTAAAATCAAATTCAGTGGGCTTACAGCGAGATACAAGTATATGCAGCTGGTTATCTTCTGTGGACTAATGGAGAAGTGTTACTGGGAGAAAGAGGCAAGTATTTTCATACTTCTGGAAGGGCACAGGTGAGAGATTACTGTATGCACTTCTAGTCAACGGTGTCTGAAGGTTGAGATTTCTGTGGGAATAAGAAAGGGTACGTGCGTTGTCAAGCGGAAAAGGCCATTTGTGAGGAGACTGAAAGAAAGTGGCTTGTTTACTGTAGCAAATGGAGACTGATTTACAGAAAGAAGCGCGATAAATAAGGGAAAGGACAGGAGGACACTGAAATCAAGAGACATTGTTGATACAAAAATAAATGCTTTTAAGCAGTTGTGAAGGGACATATGTCTGAAATTTCAGAATAGGTTTGTAGGCATTGAATCAAAACCACTTTGCAGTATCCTTCCAAACAATGTGATGGAACAAAAGCCAAGCTACTTTTAACACCAAACTTGATTAAAATTTATAAAAGACACCAGATGTTGTGAAATATTCCTTAGCAGAGGATTTACATAAGTGATACTCAAGGCACTTTTTTTTTTTCTGATATTTTTGCAATTGTAACATAGTGTTAGTCCTAGGTTCCCCGTAACTCACCAACCATTTCTTCTCATCTGCGAAAGAGGAGTTCTTGGATCTAAGTGGTAATTCAAAAAATATCAGATGAGTTCCATGGAACTGATATAACTTTTTTTTGATATCCAGTGTTTTAGTATGTGATGTTTTGGTGTGTTTTAGATTTCACAGGGAAGACTATTATAAAATTATGCAATCTGTTGACAAATGTTCTGTTAATAATCTTACAATTAGAACTCCCTGAGAATCTTTTACAATTACATAAATTTAATTTTGGATTGTTACTTTTTCTCATACACTGCTATATGTTGCTTCATTGGTCTAAATGTTACAGTGTATATGTATGTAGTATCTTTTCAGAACTGACTGCATAAAATCAATATTTTACCACAAATCCCTCAGAAAGTGTTAAGTGTCAGTGCATGAGACCATAAACCATCGGGCAGTAGTGAAAACATGTTCTGGATTTCATGTATTCAGTGAGGGGAAATAGATACTATTCCAACAGTAATTGTAAGTAAAAGTTTAGAGAGAAGAGGGTGTATTACTGTGTGTGATAAAGTATAAATTGTTGGCTTGCTATGTTGTCATATTTCCCTCTTGAGCTAATAGAACAGAGGAGTGAGAGTGAAATCAACTAGGAAAAGCTATTAAAATGGACCTAGTACAGCTAAGCATAGTGATGAAACATTTATGTGAAGGAAAAACGTTGAGTTGTTCTGAAGCTTTATTCAAAATGAATTGTGTTACGGTGTTACTTTGAGCATAGATTTTGAGGGTTTTTTTTTCTATGGATCTAGGCCAAGTCTGGGAGCTTCAGCCAAAATGTGGAATTCCTCAATTTGCTGCCCAAGAGAGGCCCTAATGCCTTCGCAGTTTTCTGTGAAGCTCTACGAGAAACCAAACAGCAGCATCTGGAGGCAGTGATCTTGAGGACAATATCCAACCTGAGCCATGACATTGCAAAGGTACGTACCAGAGTTATAGAAAAATAAAATGGATGGACTGCATTTCGGATTGGGTTTGGGCACAAAGTGATCTTTTTCACATGAAAAAAAATGTTTACAAAGTTTGGGATGGGTTTTTATTGTGAATTGAAACTTGTAGTAGCCTTAGTAAAAGCAGAGGGAAGTAATTTGGGAGCAAGAGAATTTTCACGCAGAATCACAGAATAGTAGAGGTTGGAAGGGACCTCTGGATGTCATCTGGCTCAAACTCCCTGCTCAAGCAGGGCCACTTTGAGCAAGTTGCTCAGGACCACATCCATATGGCTTCTGAGTATTTCCAAGGATGGAGACTCTGCAACCTCCTCCAGTGCTTGGTCATCCTCATAGTGAAAAAGTGTTTCCCCATGTTCAGAAGGAGCCTCCTGTATTTCAGTTTGTGCTCATAGCCTCTTGTCTTGTCACTGAGCACCATTGAGAATAGCCTGGCTCAATCCTCTTCACACCCTCCCTTCAGGAGTGTTTATGTACACTGACAAGATCCCCCTGAGCCTTTAGACTAAACAGTCTCAGTGCTCTCAGCTCTTTCTCAAATATATGGTGCTCCAGTCCCTTCATCATCTTCGTGGCCTACTGTTACACTCTCTCCAGTGTCTCCGTGTCTCCCTTGTATGGAGGAGCTCAGAACTGGACACACGGCTCTAGGTGCAGCCTGGCCAGAGCTGAGTAGAGGGGAAGGATCATCTCCCTTGATCTGATCTGCTGGCAACATTCCCCCTAAAGCAGCACAGGATACTATTAGCCTCGGTTGTGGCAAGGACGCATTGCTGGCCCATGGTCCCCCAGGTCCCCCAGGAGCTTTTCGACCAAGCTGCTTTCCAGCTGGTGGCTCCCCAGGTGCAGGACTTTGCAATTCCCTTTGTTGAACTGCACCAGATTCCAGGGTGTCCTTATATGCAACATATTCTTATGTAGTGGGTCATCAAGAACCTAAAAGCTGTAAAGAAGTTTTCTCTGAAATATTTTCATTTAGTGCTCAATGATTCTCTGAGTAAACACCTACTTAAAGCTAGTCTTGTCTGTTGAGACAGGGACTCTTTATTTTGTTGTTTTTATTTATACCTTTTCACTATCTGCCATTGATAAACATTGGACTAAAGGAAAAATTTAATAAAGATTTAATATTTTCAGTGCATTGACAAGCATGGAATCTTGCAGTAAACATATTTTATACAAAGGAATATCCGATATTTTTGAGCAGAGATGTTCCCTTATTAAAATATCAGACTATTAGACTAAATTGGACTACCCTTCCAATTTTTTTATTTTCAGTTGTGCTTTACTGTACAAACAATGAAATCTTGAAAGCAAACAAAAAGGTAGGAATCACTGGACAAACCAAGTTTTGGCAAAAATGAGGAGGATATGACCTGCGTGTAAGGTTTCCAAACTGGAGACTTGGGTAGAGGTAGAGATAAGTGAAGAAGGGAATGAATTTTGCAGTGACAGAAAATGCTGCTGCTATCTTGTCGTGATGTTTCGTTTGAATGTGAGACATAGTATTATTTTTAAAGTAATGTCTATATGATATTAGATACGTAATATGATACTGTTTACCAGGCAGTGTAGTGATAGGACAGGGGGTAATAGTTTTAAACTAAAAGAGAGGAGATTTACATTAGATATTAGGAAGAAATTTTTCCCTGTGAAGGTGGTGAGGCACTGGTACAGGTTGCCCAGAGAAGCTGTGGCTGCCCCCTCCCTGGAAGTGTTCAAGACCAGGTTGGATGGGGCTTTGAGCAACCTGGTCTGGTGGAGGGTGTCCCTGCCCATGGCAAGGGGGTTGGAACTAGATGATCTTTGAGGTCCATTCCAGCCCAAACCATTCTAGGATGTGTGTGTGTGTATGTATATACATATATCTTTGTTCCATGATATGTACAGGCTTGTACCGTAGAGAGAAAAAAAGCTGGTTTATGCTGTTCTCTTTCATGGATTTATTGGATGTCTTGTAGCTTGAACAGTGTTATGAATCAAATTGTCCGTTCCCCATCAGTGAGTCATGCAATTCGAAGAAACTGCGCTTAATTGGTGAGTAGCATGTGTCGTTGTGAATACTTGATTTGCGATCTGGTTGTTTCCTTCTAATTTCTTAATACTCTCAATTCAATTCTAGAAATAAGCTTGCCACAACTTTGCTCATCCCAGCAATACAAAGTTGACAGTGAACTGGCTGTATTTTGATCAGATGCAGGAGGCAGAATTAGGCTAGAAAATGAGTCAAATAGCGTATTGGAAGAGAGAACCCAGCCAGTTTCTAGCCAGCGTCCAATTCTTACAGGAAATTGTGTTGCTTAAACAGTACATATCAGTAAAATTCTAGATTTTTCCAAGATTTGCTTCTTTGTTTAAGATTTGTAACAGTTTAATTGAACTAGAGCTGTGAAAAGATGCTTATTTTGGACAGTATTCCTTAACTTAGACTTTCTTCTTCACAAATAAGTTAAAGAAAACGGCCTTATGTATGTTACATGGGCCCGACATAGATTTCTGTTGAGTGCAGCAAATCAGCTTGTCTTTAGCAAGCACTTGTTATTTAGATCAGGGGACTAGTTGTTGGAATGAATCTCCCTGCTGTTTTTTTATGTTGCTTCTGGTAGTGCCTGGAGTTCTTGTGTTCCCTAACCACAGCTTTAACTGTGTGTTCATTACTAGAAGGACTCTCTGGTGTTAAAGTACAAGTGTCTAGGTTTTGAAGGCTTTTTCTTTTTTGGTGCGAAGGTTTTCTGTTTGGGTTGTTTTGGGTGTTTTAGAGCATATGTTCCTCCAACCAGGAGAGCCATGTCTCAAAAGATTGAAAAAAGATTTCAAAGGAGATCATGAATGCCAATGGTTCGGGTTCTTCAGGACAGAGGAGTGAGTGTTCATCTGCAAAAGGCAAATAGTTGGTTATCATTCCCCTCATCTGCTGTTATCCAGAGGAAAGGGTGTTTCAGAGGCAGATAAACAAAAAAGGACATTGCACTTTATGAAAGTTAGAAACGTCTAGTTTTATGACTTGTGCATGTATTCAGCAAAAAATAAATAACTATATCCAATGAGCATGGGAGGCCTTTTAGGAAAGGAAAAGCATTATTCTGTGTGACTATTTCTACCAATGGTTTTTCAGCCTAACTGTGAAAGAAATAACACACTGTAAAAAAAAAAAAAAAAAAGCACATGGCTCTAATTTTAGATGAGAATCCTGTTTTCATACTTTGTAGAACCAAATTTACTAGGCTTTATATAACTCGTATACCCCCCGAAAAAGTTACCAATTAAAATTATAAAAAAATAAGTTTTCCATTCCAGTACTTTGGGTTTTTTTTTTCCTGCTATTTTTCATTGTGTAATCAAGCAAAATTTTTAGAGCTATGAATAGCATAATACAGGAATATGCCTAAGACAACACACTTCAGAATTTGTCAGTTACCTTAATGCAGAGGCTTTGTAGTTGGATTTTTTTAAAAATAATTATTGATACGCTTGTTTTGTACAGAACCAATGGAACATTCCTTGGATAATCAAGACGGTCCCCTGATTCCTCCAGTGAAGTACTGCACTCCTGAATTTTATCGTGATCATCAGCACTTGGTGAGTACTTGACTGAGAAAATCTCCTTAAGATGTGAAAGATGTGAAGTGTTTGTTTGGATATATTAACTGAACACTTGCTACTCAAAACTGAGTCGAAATGCATGCTTCATTAGGCTGCAGATAGGTGTTGCGCTGTTTGTGTAACTGAAAGACATTACCAGTCATGTCTGATTTGATAATAGTTCTCATTTACAAGTGCCAAGAAATTGTGAGTTCTGCAGCTCTATACAAATCTCTGACTGTCTTTTTTGTTCATCTGCTCCTGAATACACCCTATTTTATATGCTCCTTTGGTATTACGTTTCACTTCCAATTTACAGGAGTGTTAGTAACTGATTTACTATTGATTTGTTGTTGTCAGATTGGGAGGGGCAGAGAGGGAACTTAATTTGAAGACACCCCCTTTAAATTAGTTCTTTCCCTATTAACCTTTTTTGCGAGCTGTATAACTTTCAGGATCAGTGACTAACAGTCCCTTGCTGTTACAATGGCATGGTGTTTTAGATCTTTATGTGCTCCCAACAGCAGTTAAGCAATGGTAGCTAAATTTTACTTAGTGCTTAAGGCCTTTGATGGGGATGATGGAAATATGTGGGGCCGTGCTGGGTTGGGGATGAGGAAAGGGGAAAAAAGGTAGCAAGACCTAATTCAAAGTTTGAAATGTATAAGCTGCGCTTCTTTTAAAATGAGAAATAAGGCAAGGGTTAGCATCTTCATAATAGTGGTGTAGGATCATCAGTTGCGGAGATTTGCAGATACAGTTGTCTTTGGGACCCTTGCAATACCAACATTGTTTTTTTTAAAATAAATTAAACATAAACTTCAAAAATATGTCCTTTACTGTTTTTGTGCCTTCTCAATTGAGAAATCTAAATGGTATGTAGGGATTGCTATTCTACTCTAACTCTCTATTTCCTTGTGTAGTGTAAATTTACCAATTTTAAATCTTCTTCTCAGGCATATAAAATGATATCAGAGCCCCGAGGCTTGGCACTTATTCTCAGCAATGTCCGTTTCAGCAGTGAGAAGGACTTGGAGTATCGCGCAGGGGGAGATGTGGACTGTACTTCCCTGCAGGTGCTTTTCAAGCATCTTGGGTATGAAGTGACTGTCTATCATAATCAAACTGCACAGGTAAGGGTGATGGATCCCAGTACTTCATAATCAGTAGGGATAAGAATTTGTAACTGTTACATAAACATCTGAAGAGGTTCCCTTTGGTATAACTAAGCTTGAACAGGAAGATGTGAGTGGTCCCTTATGAACAGAAAATAAGGCT
Organism: Psophia crepitans; assembly: GCA_013399095.1. Classification (NCBI taxonomy): domain Eukaryota; kingdom Metazoa; phylum Chordata; class Aves; order Gruiformes; family Psophiidae; genus Psophia; species Psophia crepitans. Next base: position 122,331 of record VWZZ01002494.1, read on the forward strand.
AAATGGGGTGATGCCTGCTTGCTTACCGACAAATCTGAAGAAGCCTGGAAGGCAGAGGACTTCCGATGAGAAGCAGGATCACAAAGGACCATGAAAGGTCCTATTTTAGCCTGACCCCTTGCACCGCAAGGGGCAAGAATTTCTAGACCACACCTGGCATGTGTGTTAAAACAACAAATGAATTAAGTCTCCAGTTTAGTTTAGATAGACTTTTCCAGTGTTCTGCTATCCTAAAAGTTAAACTTTGCAGATATTTGACCTGGTTTTTGCAAGTGTAAGTGATATTTTCATGTCCTTTCACTGACGGAATAGTCATCAGGGAGGCTCAGAAGGAGTTAGCTGATTCCAAGCGCAGTCTGCAGCAGACCTGTGGCCAAACAGCCAAACACTCCCCTGCCAGCATACATAGAAGGGAGGGGGACCAATAATGCAGAAGAGTGGAAACTTGCTGTGGCAAGGACCAGCCAGAGGAAGATGCTTCCACCGAAACCTGAGGTGCCCTTGCAGAACCACTTCACCGCTCTGCAGACTGAAGAGGGAAGACCCACTGCTTCAGGAGAGACGCTGAAGCTGAGTCAGGCACCCTGATCTGCTCCCCATGTAACAACCAGCACAACTAAGAAGAGGTGATGGGTGACAGTAGTAGGCAACTCACTTGTGAGAGGTACAGAGACACCAGTGTGCCAACCTGATGCACCCTCTAGAGAGGTGTGCTGCTTACTGGCAGCTTGGATCAGGGATGTCACTGACTACCAAGCCTGATACAGTCCACTAACTATTATCTCCTGCTGCTGTTTCACATGGGCACCAGTGATACAACCAGGAGCAGTCTGAGGAGGATCAAGAAGGATTATGGAGACCTGGGAGTGATGGTGAGGGACTCTGAAGTGCAGGTAGTTTTTTTCATCAGTCCCCACAGTCAAAGAGAAGTGGTTTGAAAGGGCCAGTTGGATCTGGCAAATCAACAAATGGTTACAGGGCTGGTGCCACAGCGAAGGGGTTCAGCCACTTAGACCATGGGACTCACTTTGTGAAACCTGTCTACTGTGGGTTTCTCTTCTGTCAGAGAAGGGGAAGAGCACCTTTGGTCATAGCCTTGCCAAGCTGGTGAACAGGGCTTTAAACTAAAATTGCCAGGGGAGGGGAGCCTCAATCCATCCCACTTCTACCAGTTTGATGCCAGTGCCAGCAATAGATGCCCAGAGCGAGGAGAAGGATCACAGGTCAGCAGGAGAGCCCCTGAAGTGCAGCACAAAGGAATTCCAGCCACTCCAGCCAGTAAGTCAGCTTCGTCAGGGGCAAAGGCAGGGGAACCTAGGAGGGGGTGTTGCCCTCTATGTCAGTGACCAGCTGGAGTGCATGGAGCTCTGCCTGGGGATGGATGAGGAGTTGACTTGAGAGCTTATGGGTCAGGTTTAAAGGGAGGACAGGAACAGGTGACACTGTAGTGGGGGACTCCTGCAGGCCACCCTACTGGGAAGACAGAGTGGATGAGGCCCTCTGTAGACAAATAGGAGCAGCCTCATGTTCACAAGCCCTGGTCCTCATGGGGGACTTGAACCACCCTGATATCTGTTGGAGAGACGACACAGCAGGGCGTAAGCAATCCGTGAGATTCCTGGAACGCGTTGATGATAACTTATTCCTCCAAGTGATAGAGGAGCCAGTGAGGAGAGGTGCCATGCTGAACCTTGTTCTCACCAACAGGAAGGGGCAGGTGGGGAATGTGAAGCTCAAGGGCAGCCTTGGCTGCAGTGACCATGAAATGGTGGAGTTCAAGTTCCTTAGCAGCAAGGAGGAGGACACACAGCAAGCTCACTACCCTGGACTTCAGGAGAGCAGACTTTGGCCTCTTAAGGGACCTGCTTGGTAGAGTACCATGGGACAAAGCCCTGGAGGGAAGAGGGGCCCAAGACAGCTGGTTAGTATTCAAGGATCACCTCCAAGCTCAGGAGCAATGCATCCCAGCAAAGAGGAAGTCAGGCAAAAATGCCAGGAGGCCTGCATGAATGAACAAGTAGCTCCTGGGCAAACACATAAATGTTTTGGTGGAAAGGGTGGAAGCAAGGGCAGTTAGCCTGTGAGGTTTACAGAGAAACTGCCTCTAGCAGTTTAGGGATCAGATTAGGAAAGCTAAAGCCCTGACAGAATTAAGTCTGCTCAGGGATATCAAGGGCAACAAGAAAAACTCCTACAAGGAAAATGGAGACCTGCTTTATACAGGATATGGAGAAGGCTGAGGTACTCAATGACTGTTTTGCCTTGGTCTTTACCGGCAAGTGCTCTAGTCACACCACCCACGCCTCAGAAGGCAAAGGCAGGGACTAGGAGAATGAAGAACTATCTGCTGTAGGAGAAGATGCGTCAGGATACCATCTGAGGAGCATGAAGGTGCACAAGTCCATGGGTCCTGAGGGAACTGGCAGTTGAAGTTACTAAGCCGCTCTCCATTGTATTTGAGAAGCCATGGCAGTCTGAAGTTCTGACTGACTGGAAAGGGGGAAGCATAACTCCCATTTTTAAAAAGGGGAAAAAAAGAAGGCCAAGGCAACAGGCCAGTCAGTCTCACCTCTCTGCCTGGGAAGATCATGGAGCAGATTCTCCTGGAAACTATGCTCAGGCACAGTGGAAATAAGGAAGTGATTGGTGACAACCAACATGGCTTCACTAAGGACAAATTGTGCCTGACAGATTTGGTGGCCTGTCATGGGGTAACAGTGTTGGTGGACAAGGGGAGTGACTGATGTCATCTACCTGGACTTGTGCAAAAAAGATTTTACGTTGTCCTGCACAACATCCTTGTCTCTAAATTGGAGAGGCATGGATTTGATGGGTAGGCCACTCAGTGGATAAGGAATTGGCTGGATGGTTGCACTTAGAGTTCCAGTCAATGGCTCACTGTCCAAGTGGAGATCACTGACAAGTGCCGTTCCTCAGGATCAGTACTGGCACCGCCACTGTTTAATATCTTTGGCAGTGACATGGACAGTGGGATGGAGTGCACCCTCAGCAAGTTTGTCAATGACACCAAGGTGTGGTGCAGTCAACATACTGGAGGGATGGGATGCCATCAAGAAGGACCCTGACAGGCTTGAGAGGTGGGCCCATATGAACCACATGAAGTTCAACAAGGTCAAGTGCAACGTCCCGCACGTGGGTCAGCGCAATCCCAAGCACAGCTACAGGCTGGGCGGAGAATGGATTGAGAGCAGCCCTGAGGAGAAGGACTTTGGGAGTGTTGGTGGATGAGAAGCTCAACATGANCCAATATGAGAAAGACATTGAGCTGCTGGAGCAGGTCCAGAGGAGGCCACAAAGTTGATCAGAGGGCTGGAGCACCTCTCTGATGAGGACAGACTGAGAGACTTGGGGTTGTTCAGCCTGGAGAAGAGAAGGCTCCAGGGAGACCTCATAGCAGCCTTCCAGTACCTAAAGGGGACCTACAGGAAAGCTGGAGAGGGGCTGTTTACAAGGGCAGGGAGTGATAGGACATGGGGTAATGGGTTTAAACTGAGAATAGATTGAGATTAGATGTTAGGAAGAAATTCTTCCCTGTGAGGGTGGTGAGGCACTGGAACAGGTTGCCCAGAGAAGCTGTGGCTGCCCCCTCCCTGGCAGTGTTCAAGGCCAGGTTGGATGGGGCTTTGGGCATCCTGGTCTAGTGGAGGGTGTCTCTGCCCATGGCAGGGGGGTTGGAACTAGATGGGCTTTGAGGTCCCTTCCAACCCAAACCATTCTGTGATTCTATGACTTGCCATCCTGTTTATCCGTCTTCCACATAAGTTCCACTCTTTCAATCTTTGCTTTGCTAGAGAAGTGGCTGTACTTCACTTAGGAAAACTAGTAAATTTCATGACTGAATTAAGCCATTCCCTTTCCCTCGGAATGCAATTGGTTTCTTCTCCAGCTTCATTTATTCTTATTCCTTTTAAATCCCCATGAAACCAAGTAGTACAAAACCTGTTAAGAGTATTTTATTCAAGAAGGCAAGTTTAGCAATGTTATAAGACTTTCACACCTGCTGTGTTGTCAGAGTTCCTAAAGTTTTCCACTTTAAATTGTTGTTTTGTTCTGATCACTAGTGTTTGAGTGCCTGAAGTACAGGAGTGTGTATTCATTAAGTTGCTCAAATATCCCAGCTGTACTGAAGTGTAAGTGTAAAACATGTATAAAATACTGGTTGGTTTATCCTATCTTAAATCCATATGTGCCAACTCAGATAACTTGCTGCATCCCCCTGTTGGCCAGTATAGAAGTTTAGGTGTCCTAAGGGATTCCTACTTCACAGTCTTATATGTAGGAATGAATGTTACATAAAAGAACAAAAACATTTTGCTGGGGTTTTTTATGGAACACATCTTTTGTCCTGTAAATTTGATGTACGTAGGGTTTATTTCATAACAGAAGGACCATTTATGTGTTTTCCATCTGTATGAACCAACTTTCCCTGTGCAAGTCTGGAAATCATTAAACACTTTTTTTTCCTTTCTCTCTTCCAGGAGATGCAGAACAAATTGGAGGGATTCTCAAAGCTGCCAGATCATCGGAATGTGGATTCCTGTATTGTAGCTTTACTTTCCCATGGCGTGGAGGGTGGGGTTTATGGCAGCGATGGCAAACTACTGCAGGTATATTGTTGTGTCCTGATGTGGTGTTGTGCATTATCTTGGAAACCAACAATGAAAAAAAGTGAAGTGTTAGGAGTCAGATTTTTTTTTTTAAGAGGAAAAAAAATTGGGCTTGTGGTAAGAAAAGGGCAGGGGGCTGTCTATGAGAGGTCTGTAAGATAAAGAATGGCGCAGAAATAGGGCAAGTAGAATTTCTTTCATTCTCTTTTCCTGTACAAGTACGAGGTAGAGTGCATGAACTCAAATTAATAGAGCCTGGGGGAGAGGGTGGGGAAGGCATGTGTTTGTCACATGGTGAGTTTGGAGATAAAGAAGAAAATATCAAGACCAGTGAGGTCATAACCAAAATACGGGGAAGCAAGTTGAAACTGGCTTTGGCTCACAGAAGACTGCAGTGAAGAATATTCATCTTTCTTATCTCAGTTGCAGGAGGCTTTCCGGCTCTTTGATAATGCAAACTGTCCAAATCTCCAGAATAAGCCCAAAATGTTCTTTATTCAGGCCTGCCGGGGAGGTGAGTGCCCAAGTACTAAAAGCCATGTATTTGGCATGCCATTAAGACTCATTTTACACACATACACACCCTCACATTCAACTTGCTGTCAACTCTCCTCTTTGCTTCTCTCAGGTGTAAGTGGGACCCATATTCACCTCCCTCTGCCCTGCTGCTGCCACTGCATCTGTTGCTCTGTAAGTGTCTTCTGCTCTGCATGAGGTGTGTGCATTGACTTGCAGACCCCAGAGCACCTTAGTGATACAAGGCTCTATCATGTTGCACTTGTATATTGAGGCTTTCTCTTGCCATGCCTTCAGTAAGGGGAGTGGGGCATATGGTGCATCAAACTGCAGCACAGCATGGAGTGGTACACTAGCACTGGAGTCTTGTCTGAAGTCCTGTCTTTTTCTTGATCCTGGATGTGTTTTGTCTCATGCTGTCTCTCGAGCTATCAAAGTTTCCTCCAAGTCCTTTTTTTTTAACTTTCTTTTCCCCACCCCATCCTGCTTTTAACCTCCAAATGACCTTTCCTTACACCCTTTTCCACATACTGTTTTAGTAACAGAATTCTTTTCTTGATTCTAATAGAATGGTTCTCTTTCACTCTTTCTGGTCTCTTTTTTTTTTTTAATTCTGCTGTTCATTTTCCTTCCTTTTGTAACAAAACACATGTCTGTAACTACTTTTCAGATCTGCTAATGACTAAATTTTTCCCTAACGTGTTTGGACTCAGATCGCTGTAAAAATGCAGATTCTCCAAAGAGAAGCTCTGTCTTAAAAGTCTTGTTTTCTGCTGCGTGATAGAATTTTCTAGCTTTTTGCCCCTTCATTTCCCTTGTTTCTTGCAATTGTCTCCCTTCTCTTTAATTTCTAGCTGAGCTTTATACTTTGTCATCTAGCCAAGAGAATGTTTCAGTCGCCTGTTACCTACTCACGTTTAATCCCAATGCAGAGAAAAACTTAAAGTCTGCATGAAGTATTTTGGATATCAGGAATATTTGCTCATTCTAAGCACTTGGAAATATTGTGATGTGCATGTTTACAATATGAATGTAGCGTGATTGCTTTCCTGTGGGTTACTGAACCTTCAGATACTGTTGAACAAATGTGAATATGCAGACTCATAACAGTGCGGAAATAAGTGTAATAAGCCAGAATTGGCAGCTGACCTAATCAGGTTTCTTTGACTGAAATGTTGCCACAATGGGTCTGTTGACATCAATAAATTAGGCTCAGCCTTCCAATTCCCAAAAAGGTTGTAGTAAAGAAAGCTATGCAAAATGCTGCAGAGCTGGGAGACTGCAGTAGGCAAAGGATTGAGACTTTAGCAACTGAAAGGCAAAAATCTTTCTTTAAATTGCCTGCCTCTTTTAACCTGTCTTTTAAACCTTCGTTAATACTTGGAGGGGAAAGCTAGTTACAAAGTAATTGAGCTGTCAACAGAAATGTGTACCTTTTCACGTTAGCATTCAAACATTAGACTAGCAATTTTTTTTTTTACAGTAACATTTAAAAGACTATAAATAGTGTGGACAATTTTAGTAGTCTATCTCTCTGTCATGCAAGTTAACTGGAACCAGTTGAAACGAAATGAGAAATGCACAGGTTATTCTTTTTCCTTCTGCTTCTGTAGCAAGCCTTACCTGTCTGCTGTTAATGACAGATTTAAAAATGTAGATAAAGAAGAGTCAGTACAGTCTACTTAATTTCCAAAGAGTCTTTGGCAGGAGTCTACTAAAGAATTGAAGTTGTGGATCAAAAATGTGTGGCAGCAGAGAGCAATGGGAAAAGACAGATGTCACTGTGGCACAAAATGAGACTTTGAAGCTGCTTAACATCTGTGTTTAACGTAGTAGTTGATCCAGAAATATCAAGAACTATGGTAAATAATGACACATAGGTAGTTGGCAGTTATTTAAATCAATTGGGGAAAATGGTAATCTGGGAGCTTCAGTAAAATTTAAACAGACTGGACAAATTGGGTGGGAGGGTATTGGTGGTGTAAATTAGAGGTTAAGTATACAGAGGAATATCTTGATAAGGTTAGTGCTTTACACTTCAGTTATGTTGGTAAGTCGACTAGAATAGTGTTTGAAGACAAATGCATGAGGAAGACATCTAATTCTGAAGCTTTAATGAAAAGGGTTTTGACTTTATACATTATGGGATGATGATGGTATGAATAATATAGCTTGACTGTAAAATTACCAGAGTCTGTGAACAGTGCTCCAATTTTTTAAGATGATACAGAACTAAAAGGTTTTGGAGAATTGAAATAAAAGGCATGAAAAAAGATGTGGTTAAAAATTGTAAAATTTGCATTTCTATCATAAAGAGATGATGAATTAACTTGCTGGAAGTTTGACCTATGGAGCCTTAATTATAGGCTATATCTAGCCTGTCAGGCAATCACACCCCTCCCACTGCTGCTTTCATTTTGGAGGAAAAGAACATCGCTTGCTTATGAGCAGCTGAATGTCAGAGCCCAGAGGGTTGTGATTAAGCGGTGCGGAGTCTAGTTGGAGGCCTGTAGCTAGTGATGTGCCCCAGGGCTCAGTGCTGAGTCTGGACTTATTTAACATGTTCATCAGTGACCTGGATGAGGGGACCATGCATACCCTCAGCAAGTTTGCTGATGACACCAAGCTGGGAGAAGTGGCCGACACACCAGAAGGCTGCACTGCCATTACAGAATCATTCAGCAGGATCTGGACAGGCTGGAGAGTTGGGCAGAGAGGAACCTTATTAAATTCAATCAGGGCAAGTGTAGCGTCCTGCACATAAGGAAGAACAACCCCAGGCACCAGTACAGGTTAGGGGTTGACCTGCTGGGAAGCAACACTGAGCAGAAGGACCTGGGAGTCCTGGTGGACAAAAAGTTATTCATGAGCCATGTCCTGGTTTTACCCCAGCTAACAGCTGAGCATCATGCAGCTGCTTGCTGGGATGGGGGAGAGAAGTGGAAGAGGGAAAGTGAGGAAGTTCCTGGGTTCAGATGCAGACAGTTTAATAAGTGAAGCAAAAGCCACACACACAAGCAAAGCAAGGCAAGGAATTCATTCCCCACTTTCCATGGGCTGGCAGATGTTCAGCCATCTCCAGCAAAGCAAGACTCTGTCATTTGTGTGACTTGGGAATACAAATGCCATCACTCCAAATGCCATTGCCTGCACTCCCCTCCCCCCTTCCATAAGCCCCTTATAAACTGAGCATGATGTCATATGGTGTGGGATATCCCTTCGATCAGTTGGGGTCAGCTGTCCTGGCTGTGTCCCCTCCCAGCTCCTATGCACCCCCCAGCCGTCCCGCCAGTGGGGCAGTGCGAAAAACAGAAGGCTTTGACTCTGTGTGCACTGCTCCACAACAAGAAGAACATCTCTCCACTACCAACACTGTTCCCAGCACAAATCCAAAACACAGCCCCATACTGGCTACTGTGAAGAAAATTCTCTCTCAGCTGAAACCAGAACAACCAGCAGCGTGCCTTCATGGCCAAGAAGGCCAATCATACCCTGGGGTGCATCAAGAAGAGTGTGGCCAGCAGGTCGATGGAGGTTATCCTCCCTCTCTACTCTGCTCTGGTGAGGCCACAGCTGGAGTATTGTGTCCAGTTCTGGGCTCCCCAGTTCAAGAAGGACAGGGAGCTACTGGAGAGAGTCCAGTGGAGGGCTACAAAGATGATCAGGGAGCTGGAGCATCTCTCATATGAGGAAAGGCTGAGAGAGCTGGGTCTTTTTAGTCTGGAGAAGACAGAGGGGATCTCATAAATGCTTATAAATATCGAAAGGGTGGATGTCAAGAGGATGGTGCCAGACTCTTCTCAGTGGTACCCAGTGACAGGACAAGGGGCAGTGGGCACAAGCTAGAACACAGGAAGTTCCAGCTGAACATGAGGAAAAACTTCTTCACTGTGAGGGTGATGGAGCACTGGCACAGGCTGTCCAGAGAGATTGTGGAGTCTCCTCCTCTGGAGATATTCAAGACCCATCTGGACACAATCCTGTGGAACCTGCTATAGGTGATCCTGCTCTAGCAGGTGGGTTGGGCTAGATGCTCTCCATAGATCCCTTCCAACCCCTACCATTCTGTGATTTCCTGTGCATAATTAGGAGATTCCACCAGTGCCACTGCTTGTAAAAGGGTTAGAAATTCACGTGCACTTCTTAGGCATGACATAGCAACAAAAACCTAGAGCCATTATAACAGGAAGGCCTCTGAAGTGGATGCTTATGCCTCCTAAGACTAGAATCTGACCTGTGCTGTTAGGAAGTAAGTAGAGTAGTAGATTATCATCTTGCAAAAAAGAACGAAAGGGGCAAAACCTGTAAAATGTAGTTTTATTTTTCATACAGGATAGCTGGACTATTAAAGTTATTGCCGCTAAGCAGTTAGTCTAGATTACAATGGAAACTCTGCATCATGTAAGCAACCAGTTGAGAACATCTACACTTGTCATAATACATACTAATGAATCCTGGAAAGGACATTAAATGTTCTCTACGTTTTAAACTAATCTCCATGTTCTGGAGTTCTCTTGTCTTTGGGGTCAAATTATTTTGCATTTTACTATTGTATAATTTATGGTTTTGATTGAAGCAAGATGTATTATAGTCAGGACTTGGAACTATGTGAGCTATTTGGTCCATGTTTTCTTTGTGTGTTGGAGGAAGACCTTAGCAGCTAAAATTATAGCTCTCTTTTGAGTTCTGTGATGAGTAGGTAGTTAGCATCGCAAACAAGACTAGACACTTTTGGACATTTCTAAGGTAGGTAAAAGTGTAAAATAGAAATTTTTAGGGCTAGGCATCAAATCCTTCCATGCATCGTTAAGAACTCTCAGAAACAACTTTCCTTTTTGATTACCCCATGATCTGCGTAGGAGAGGAAAGGGAGAAAAATATCAGTTGGCACGTGGACTAACAGTCATGTTAGGCTGAGCAGGTTCAGCACTTGTTGGTATCTGCATTAGTTTGTGCAGAAGAACTTTCAAATGAGTTCTAAAAACAGCTGAAAAAGCTTAAAAGTTCACGCAAAAGCTTTCTGCTTGACAGCAGTTGTGTCATTGCTGACCAGTTCCCAAAGCTAAGGAAGTATACACGAAAACTATATCCAGTAATCCAGGATAATTTCTTATTCTTTTTTTTTTTTCCTTTTTTTAATTTCTTTCCCCCTCCTTGTTTATTGGCCCACTCTCCCCCGCTGCCCCTCCAGATGAGACAGATCGAGGAGTGGATCAGAAAGATGGGAAAGAACGGTCAGATTCCCCAGGCTGTGAGGAAAGTGATGCAAACAAAGAAGAAAATCTTAAGCTGCGTCTGCCTACATGCTCTGATATGATCTGTGGATATGCTTGTCTGAAAGGTACTGGGGAGAGGCATAATTGTTGGGGCATAGGGAGGTTTTATGTGTCTGCGTTCCCCAGAAACTTCATCATACACTCTTTCTTCTCAGGCACTGTAGCCATGCGAAACACCAAGCGTGGATCCTGGTATATTGAGGCTCTCACCTCTGTGTTTGCAGAGGACTCCCGAGACACTCACGTGGCTGACATGTTGGTGAAGGTGAGCTGGAGCATCTTTCCTCTCCTACACTTAGGTGGTTGCTGAAGAGACTTCCAGTGCTTCAAATTGCTAGGATTAATCTGTTATTAAAGCAGTTGTTCTGCCTTGTTTGCAGCAAAACTATTACTACTTTCTCCATTTAGAGAGAGAGATATATGTATATGTCTGTGTATATATACTATATAGATATACATTTTCGTATGCAGTTCCACAGAAATTTAGTGAAAGTAAAAATGCTGTTTCTTTGACTCCTTCCATCTCACTTGCACAGTCACACAGTGAACTTACGAGAAGAATTAATGTGGCTTGCCAAGAATTACTTTTCTATAGAAATAGCTTTTTTTGGGGTGGATTCATTCCCTGAACTGACTCACTACATAGCTGCACAAGCACTTCACTTACATAAGGTAAAGATTAAGAAAATGAGGGAAGAGGGAGTGAAGACAGCAGTGTGAGCATGGCAACTTGAGCTGCTGTGGAACTGCAACCTAGCTCTTTATCCTTTTTATAATTTAGAAAGACAATACATAGGGGATTACTTAATATGCTAAACAAAATAATCTGTGACAGAAAGCAGTGACACTTTTCTTACTTCTCTCTTCTTAATCCTGCCAGTCATTTTATTTATTTTTTTTTTTAATCTCTCATCTAGGTGAATAGGCAGATCAAACAACGAGAAGGTTATGCCCCGGGCACAGAATTTCACCGCTGCAAGGAAATGTCAGAATATTGCAGCACACTCTGTCAAGACCTCTACCTGTTTCCTGGCTATCTGCCAGGGAAATAACTCTCCCACCTCTGTTGGGAGAGAGATACTGCCAAAGCCGAACTTGTATGTGTGTCTACATTTTCATTCTTAGGGGCTGTGACATCAGAGGTGCAAGCCAGGAATGGTTGTTTATGTCTGGCCAGTCCAATTCTTGGTCTTTTTCTCAAATAATGTGGCAACTGTCTTTGTAATCTGATTCAGTTCAGGGTTTAAAATTCTAATATCATGACTTATTCGATATATATAGAGACTGATGGAAAGAAGATCAGCACTGGAACTAGGAAGAAGTGGGAACATCCTTTGGAAGGAGACGTGTAAGCAAAATGAATGGGGAAAGGGAAACTGACAATTCATACAATTTTTTTAAAAAGTTATGCCTTTGTGAAAGGAAAGTTACTCATAAAATGCTACTCATGCTTATATTTTAAAATTTTTTAACTTTCTGTCTGGTTCTTCATGCCTGACAGTCAGCTCCTGTGCACATTAGAAAAGGGCTCTCTTGTGAAGGAGAATCCTTCCCCTCTTTAAAATGAAAGTTATTCTTTTCAGTACTTGACACTTTCCTATCCGTCTTGATCACTTAAAAGTCTATTTTTGCACAATCTTTCTATAGCAAATTATCAAGAAAACTATAAGACATCCCAGGTTATCAACAAAACAAGTAGAGATCCAGGATTTCTCATACAGATAAATAAGCCTCCATAAACTGCCCCAGAAATAGTTTTGAGTCTAGAAATTCTAGATTAGCGCCCCCTTAGTCCCAGGAGTGAACAACTGCATGGAGTATTACTTTTGAGGAATTTGTTTGCCATAGTAGCTGTGTGCCACAAGAGGCATGACATTCAATCCACCAACTTCTCAGGAGTCTATAAATTGCACTGTACAACTGAATCCCTGAAACATGAAAACGAGAACATGAAACGTGAAAACTCAACATTAGCTGGCAGTGTGCGCTGGCAGCCCAGAAAGCCAACTGTGTTCTAGGCTGCATCAAAAACAGTGTGGCCAGCAAGGTGAGGGAGGTGATTCTGCCCCTCTACTCCGCTCTTGTGATACCCCACCTCCAGTACTGCGTCCAGCTCTGGGGTCCCCAGCACAGGAAAGACATGGAGCTGCTGGAGCAAGTCCAGAGGAGGCCACAAAGCTGATCAGATGGCTGGAGCACCTCTCCTATGAGGACAGGCTGAGGGAGTTGGGCTTGTTCAGCCTGGAGAAGAGAAGGCTCCAGGGAAGCCTAATTGTGGCCTTCCAGTACCTAAAGGGGACCTACAGGAAAGCTGGCGAGGGACTGTGTCTTAGGGAGTGCAGTGACAGGACAAGGGGTAATGGGTATAAACTAAAAGAGGGGGGATTTAGATTCGACATTAGGAAGAAATTCTTCCCTGTGAGGGTGGTGAGGCACTGGAACAGGTTGCCCAGAGAAGCTGTGGCTGCCCCCTCCCTGGCAGAGTTCAAGGCCAGGCTGGATGGGGCTTTGGGCACCCTGGTCTAGTGGAGGGTGTCCCTGTCCATGGCAGGGGGGTTGGAACTAGATGGGCTTTGAGGTCCCTTCCAACCCAAACCATTCTGTGATTCTATAAACCCTACAGCCTTGTACAAAAGAATCTCTTTTGTTTAACTAAAAAAATATTCAAGGCAGCTCTTTACAGTCTAAGTGTGTTGCTTGGATTATTCATCACTGCAGTTTGATGCTTCCCTTTTAAATGAAAGGGAAGAGGTTTGCATTACTACCCTGTTATGCGAGTTTTCTTCAGCCATGATCATTTAAAGCTGTTTGTTTAGCTAATATTATTTGTAAAGTGTCATTTCAACTAGTCAGTAGGAACTGTGGCATAATCCGCTGTTTCTTTGAGAAACTTCCTACACAGTTTCATCATGCTGTAATTTGTCTCTTGTGTCCAGTTGCAGTTACTCCCATCTGATGTGATGTGGGAGATGGGCATTGTTCTCTTTTTGTGGTAGAGTCCAAATCCTGACCTATACTGGGTTACATATGGACTACACTTGAGTCTCGAACTCCATTTTGTAGCAGTAGGCATCATTCCTGGCTTATTCTTTTTATGTAAGTGTGGCTTTTAAAATATTTTTTTAGGATAGAATTATGAATAGGAAGCACAATGGGATATGGAGGGAGGCTGGAAAAGTAGGCATGTGCTTTTTTTATTGTTCTGCCTAGGAAATTGAATGCCGTGTTTCCCCCAGCTGATAAAGCTGCAGCATTAACATGCGTCTTGCGCTTATCTTACATGTGATAAAAAAAACAAGGATCATACTTGCCAATTGGTGCCTTACTCTGAAGTGTAAGATACCAGTTTAGGGACTATTGTACCTTCCTAGACTATTGTACACTTCTTTCCTGAGTGCTCCATCTTTGAAATGGTGCAATATTTTACAGATGCGTATACTGATGAAGCAGTCTGCTCTGATGTATTAGATTTCTGTAGGATTGCATCAAGTTGTGTTACCACTGCCACTTTCCTATATACTTTTTGTATACTTGTATTTTACTGCCTTGAGATGTCAAAATAAAGAATTCTTCTTTGATTAATCTGGCTGTGTCTTCCACTTGGAGAGTTATACCTCTGTGCAGAAATGGAGCCTCTGTATCAAGAGAATTTTGCATAATTTCTTGAGGCAGTACCGCCAAGAGGCGCTTTTGAACTCTTAGGCAGAAGCCTGCTACTTGCTAGCTACAGCAAGTGAATTTTGGTAGCACCTGGACAAAACTGAAGTGAATAAATTTTTAATAAAGAGCTTTGAGGCAGAACCACCGATTATGTGGTTCAGCACATAAAATATTTGGATTGGGAAAACTCTGGGCTTGGTGTTCTTGGAAGAAGACTTGGTGCCAAAAAGAAAGGTTCCTGAAATGAAGAGTCTTGGAAGGAGGAAAGGCCCAGAAAGAAGATGAAGATACCACCTGGAGGAAAAATCCTGGAACTGTGGGAAATACCCAGAGGATCAGAGGGCAGCGTGGAAACAACTGCCAGGGGATGCCTAGAGGAACTGACCTGTAGTGGCCAAGGCTGGTCACCATGAGCAGCTGCACAGCACAGAGCCAGCACAACCTTGTTCCACCTTCACAGCCCAGCAATGGTCTTGCTGCTGGGAAGGGAAGCTGAGACCTAGGTAATGCACCTGGGAGAAGGCCAGTGAGTGTGAAATAAGAGGGTAAAAGCTCTTCTCACTCGTTCTAAAATAAACCCCAGAATCCAGGTCTGGTAGATGTTGCCATTTACTTGCTCTCATCTATGACACCTAAAAAGAGTGTTTCCTAAGTTCTCTCTTTTTTTAATGGAAAGACTACATTGTTTTTTCAATAATACCAAGTTCTGGTAGAGGAAATCTAGTAGTAACATTAGCACTGTAATTATCAACATCTACCTATGCAGAAAGTGTTTCCAGTGATACAGAAGCTGAAGTAAACAAGTTGTTTGTTTTTTCAGAGAAAAATGTTTTGAGTTACTAGCATAGTTTAAGGAATGATTTTCATAGGTGGGATAGCAGGAAAGTGTTAACCAGCTCACATTTTGGCTGAAAAACCCAAAAGAATAATAAGGTCAAAAGTTTTGTTCTGTGAGACAGGGAGTGAAAACAGGGAACCAGATGTAGACAAGGTATTTTACAAATCTTTGAGTTGCGTGAAAATCATTGTATTTATTAGTAGAACAATTTAGTAAATGAATGCAGTTGTAGTAATTCTAAACTGGTTTTATTTCCCTATTTGCCTTTATGAAAAGCAATACTTTGTGACAATAGCCATTGAGCACTTTAAAAATTAAGACATACAGGATGGTATTGAAAGAGGGCGTGCTTTCCAGAACATCAGAAGATTTGGGTAAACTTCTATAAAACATCTTGTAAAATAAAATTTATGCCAAGCTGGGACTCCGAACATACACTGTACCCGTGTTGTGCAATGTGTTCTTACCCTTGTCTTCAGAGTATGAGAAGTCTTCGCTACATCACAACGCTAAATTGTTAAGTTAGGAGAAGGAAATGCAAGAAAAGAAGATACTGTTAATGTAGTAGATCATGTTTATTACACAGTGATGATGTCATTAGCGTGAGTACACAGAAAACGGTTTCTTTTCAAGGAAAGGAATGAAGCAATCTACAGAGAAGTTGTAATTGACCATTATCACAGGGTCAGCAGCGTTAGTGAAGCTGTTCCATTAGGCACGAGTACTAAGTCCTACTCAATGCATTTGGGCCTAGTGTCGCTGCTTTTGCCATTCTGCTTGTAGAATTCTCTCTTGTGAAGGTCTGGTATTCTTTTGTTTGCATTCATCTGCATTTGGTACCTCATTTATGACTGCTGTTATGTATAGCTTAGTCTCTAGACTATAGTTTTGCATAAACTGTTACACCTGCATGCACAAATTCTTAAGAAGACATCTGTATAATTCACTACGTCTTTCAAAGAACTTAGAGTTGTATTCAGGCTTCCCTAACTGAAGAAAAATAAGAAAAGAAGAGCACAAACTAGCTATTAGTATTCGGTCACTTGTAAAGTGACTTAAAGGGTGGGGAGAAAAGGTCACACTGAGTATATGCTTAACTTTCCTAAATTGATTTTTACATAGAAATAAAACGGTTAAGAGGCAGTGGCAGATTATAAGATCCCTAGGAGCCCTGAGGCTTGGGTATTCCTCCTGCTCAGCCCCAAAACCCTGGGCATTCCCTCCCAAGTTGATTTTTGCATTTGCAGGTTCAAACAGCACCGAGGCTGAGCACACACCTCTGAAAGAGACGGGATGTCTGGAGGACACAGACGTGGCCAGCTGCGCAGACTGCAGCACGTAGCGTCGGTGCTACCAGGACTCAAAGCTTAAATACAGATGGCCACCTCCCCTTCCTCTTCTTCAGCTGGAAGGGATTGAAGTTCAGTAGCGAAAGCACTTGTGCACCACTCTAGGTTCACAAGGACATTCATGGATCTACTGAGAACCGAGAGAGCCTGACCCCTCTGTCTCACCCATACTCCTACCCAGATCTTGGGCCTTCTTATCTGCTCCGTGGGGAGTCTATGCGGCTATGGCCACTCCAGCTACTGGTGCTGAGACCCCACTTGCTCCAGTTTCTGGCACCACAGCCCCAGAGCCCCTACACCCCTGGTCTGACTGCAGTTGTTCACCACAGATTCACTCACGCCAGACTCGCCGGTCACTGGCACCTCATCCTTACAGCACTCACGTACATGGGGTAGTGAGGTTTCATGGGAAGATAGTTCAGAAAGGATTTAATAAGATGATAAGCCAGACTGGTGATCAGGATGCAGCACTCAGACAAGCATGCTGACCAGCCTGGATTTCTCAAAACTGGCCCCTTTCCATCTATTTGGTTGGACTAGATGATCCTTGAGGTCTCTTCCAACCTTACTGATGCTATGATTCTATTTGCCACTTTGTTCCTCCCCAACCCCTTTCCTTAATAAGTTTTGCATAGTCCCACAGACCCCCACTGATGTTCCAGGATCCTCAACATCCCATGAACCTTTCCTGACTCTGCTGTTGAACAGCTTTGACTGGTTTTAGGTATAACAAATTGGGTTCAGCATAGCTTTTTTGTTGTCTTCTATATTCCCATGTCATTTCTAGTGAGAGCTTAAGAAAAAAACCTTACAACATTAACAGAAGAGGAAAATATGAGATATTTTCAAGGTAGTTCTCAGGCATGAAATTGCATATATTTAGATGCTAAAATATGCATACCTTTGGTGTATCTGCCCATCACAAAATGTTTCAAAATAAAATTCAATTATGAGGATGATGGGAAATAATTAGAAAGAAAATGAAAAAAAACCCCAAACCTAAGCTTTGGAACTTCATGAAGGCAACTTCATGAAGTTCAACAAGAAATGCAGAGTCCTGCATTTGGGGAGGAGCAACCCCATGCACCAATACATGCTGGGGGCAACCCAGCTGGGAAGCAGCTTGACAAAAAAGCTCCTGGGGGACACCAAGTTGACCGTGAGCCAGCAGTGTCCTTGCAGCAATGAAGGCCATTGGCATCCTGGTCTGCATAAGGAAGAACATTGCCAGCAGATCAGATCAAGGGAGATGATCCTTCCCCTTCCCTCAGCTCTGGCAAGGCTGCACCTAAAGTCCTGTGTCCTCTTTTGAGCACCTCCATACAAGCGAGATATGGGCATACTGGAGAGAGTCTAACAGCAGGCCACAAAGATGATGAAGGGACTGGAGCACCTCATGTATGAGGAAAAGCTGAAAGAGCTGGGACTGTTCAGCTTGGAGAAGAAAAGGCTCGGGGATCTTGTCAGTATACATAAACACCTGAAGGGAGTGGGCAAAAAAGACGGAGCCAGGTTCTTCTCAGTGGTGCCCAGTGACAGACCTAGAGGCAATGGGCACAAACTGTAGCTCAGGATGTTCCCTCTGAACACCAGGAAACACCTCTCTACTGTGAGGGTGACTGAGCAGGTTGCCCAGAGAGTTTGTAGAATCTCCATTCTTGGAGATACTTAAAAGCCATCTGGACATGGTCTTAGACAACTGGCTCTAGGTGGCCCTGCTTGAGCAAGGGGGTTGGACCAGATGACCTACAGAGGCCCCTTCCATCCACCACTGCTTTGTGTTTCTGTATGAAAGATACTGAGTGTTGGTTATGCCAGTGGATATGCCAGTTCATGAAGGTACAAAGGCTGTGAGGAAGGCTGTTTATTTGTGGTGAGGTACTGTGGCCAGGGAATCAGCAATAGTGGGTATACTTTAAGAAAAAAAATGTTAAATGTGAGAACACCATGTAATTTGTATAAGGAGTAGTCTTCCAAGGCCTGCTAGGAGAACTTGCCCTCTCAGATGCTGACACTTCACAAAGTTGTCCCAGATACAGGTTGTAGGAATAATCCTGCTCCAGCTGCAGGATGGTTCTCTTGTCTCTAGTTTTGGTAATATTTATTTCCATCCTCTTCATCCCTAGTCTGTTACCAGCCCCCGTTCTTTCTATGGTCCCACCGTTGACCCCTTCCAAATGCAGTGAAGAATGATACTGCCTGAGAGAGGAGAGGGAAACTTTACCTCCTCTTAATTTACTGAGCTGTCCTGGTGCCAGGGCAGCGGGGAGATATTAAAGCAGGGAAGCGGCTGCTGTGTCCAAGCACAGACTGAACAGGAGGGGGCAGGGAGTCTCTGGTTACACTCTCCCTCTCTGTGTTTCCCTCACCAGTAACCTTCTCTCTCAGGGTGCTCTGTGGGATTTTAGCTGAAGCCTTGCCACCGTTTCACTCCATGATTTTGCCGTGGAGAGCAGACGGGAAGATATTGCCCTGAACAACCCTTACTCCACAGGACGTTGTCTCTAGGGATATGACTGGGGATGCCTCTCCGACAAAAGCGTTCCGGTACCAACAAACTCTGGTGAGTGCAATACCTGCAGGAGGACAGAATGTTTCCTACACGGTAGCTGTTCCCTTCTCTGCTTAAGGGGGCTAAACACTTTCTTTGCCCTGTTTGTATCAGGAAGAATCTGCCAGAGTTCTGCCTGAGCAGATGCCCCAGTAGCGTCTTCCTCCAAGAGCATATGAGGCTAGATTCTACCTTTCTCAGGATGAAACTGGGAATCGTTCCTAATACCCATGGGTGAAAAATTTACATCACCAAATTCACCAGACGAGGAAAAAATTGCTGGAGATACTCAGGGCTGAGTCTGTAGGGACACTTAGTCTTGCAGACCTGTGTAGAAACGCAACTGCTGGTTGTGAATGGGTTTCCTTTTTCCAGACAACCACAGATGAGGCACTGAAACCTTTTCCTGCCCTTTGCTACAGCTCCCAGAAGATGTGACTAGGATTCTGCAATGCTGGGTGTTAACGGCTGCTGCGAGAGCATAGAGCGTGTCGCTCTGCGGCATCTTCTGGGAACGTCCCAGTGGGGTCTTGCACTGCTTTGTTTTATAGGTATTTGGATGCAGGCTGTTCCGCCACTTTCTGCTTTAAGTACTTTAAGAGATTACTGCCAATTAGAATTGATTTATTGCATCTCATGAGTACTCACACCTGTGGACAAGACGAGGTAGCAGTTTGTACTGCATTTAAAAAGCCACTTCCTTTGGTAATTAAAGTGAGGACGGGCATCATACGCTCCAGATTGCCTAAGGAGCAGCACGAATGGGATTCCAGCCTCTAGAAATGGACAATGACCTGTTTGTAAATGAGCATGTGAAGTTTTGGTAGCAGTGTTTGGAGACAAATAAGACCGAGGAAAACAGAAATCTCATCTTCTTTGAGCTACTGCAAAGATAGATGGAGACACTACAGAAGCTAGAATGTCTGATTTACTAAGGGGAATGAATGTATGGTTGTATGGTTGGAATGAACAGAAAGCTGAGGTGAAGACCAGGAGAGCAGCTTTCGGTCCAACATTTTCTGCTGCTCTTGTGTACACCACAGAGTACAGATGAATGAAGAACTGTATGATGTTTAGTGTGACCATATAGCCCTTTATGACTGAAAGTTCAATTTCAAATCCCAGCTTATGTAATGAATGTAAATTTCTTAGGGGTCTACACAGGCACATCACAAGCACGTGCCCTCAGCTCAAGAGTGTTTTACTAAAAGAACGCTATTTATCACTTGTAAAGTATTAAAATTGCTGAAGGAGCCAATAATTACAGTGTAAAAGCTGGATTATGAAATATTTCATCTCTATTGGCCTGGCTTTCTGTGGCTGATTACAAAAAAGTAGCATCCTCAGCTTCAGGATGGAGTAGCACCAACACTAGAGCATTGAAACTAGGCCTAATATATGACATGGTGGGATTGCAGTGGCTTGTTTGCACAATACACAAGCATGTAAGGTTTGTGGAGGGAGAACAGGATTTGGGTTCTGAGATCAAAAATTTAAACTGAGTTGGTTTCTGAGTTGATCAAACTGCATGAGGTACTGAACTGTAAGGAAATACTACAAAACTGCACAGAAGCAGTGGTAAAGAAGAAAGCATGAGAGAGCAAAAGATGCAGGAATAGCATTACTTGGGGGAGAATGGCTATATTTCTTCTGTAACTGTAGCAAACTCATGAATATCTAGAATTTTCAGTTTTAGATTCTTTACAAGCAGACTAGTCAGTATTTAGACTGGTGACAGTTTTTTTGAATGCTTGTGGGAACACCCAACTGGTATTAGATTTCTGGAGTTTAAAGAGCATAATCTGTGTAACTTGAGCTAAGGCAAGTCTTCTTTGACAAAACATTAGTACATTAACAAATTCAGGAGAGAAAGCAAGATGATGTACTGCATGATTTTAATTTATTCAGAAATTTATCCCAAATATTTCCCACTGAGAGCTTTTTTGGCTTCTGGACAGGACAGGATTGTGTAATAAATAGTAGGTGTTTGATCCCTCAAGTATCTGCATTGATAAACCCAAAATGTTTACTTCTTTAATTGAATTCAAGTCACCTACATCACAGATAAGCTTTATGTTAAGGAGGCAACTATGCTACAATGTATTTCATCCTCTAATGAAATAAATGGCTATAAATTAGGATCAGCCTGAGAATGAGCATGTACTTGAGTCCTTGGTGATCACAGGGAGAGTAGCAGCTGATGGAATCCAGGCATCAGTGCTAACTAGATGCTGAATCACTAACCTTGACGAAGGATGAACTATTTCTCAAAACATGAAAAATTAAGAACAGTTATAAGAATTAGGTAGCAAGTGAACAAGGGGCTGTAATCCTGGATGTAGGTGCCTCAAGTGGATCCCAGACACTTTTGGGACTTGAGTGTCTTAGCAAGTTCTGCCTTAAAATGCTATCTTTATGAGCATACTGCTACCAAGTATTGTCATTGCCACTATCCACTCCATGTGATCAGCCATGTTAGTTCTTGTTTACTGAACGAACAGCAGCAGAGAACATTTCCAAACTAATGCCACATACATCACTTTTTCTCCATAAAGCAGTCACTGCTCTCTGGACATGCTGGGCTGTAGTTGGAGAGAGTTGGTAGGTCATCACCGGGCTTCAAAGACGGTAGGAATGACTGCTGTTTTCCTCTGATTTAGAAAATCTATTGCAGTGTCACAGTCCAAAACCCACATCACTTATGAAGTCATTATACCTTGGGGTAAGGAGTGATGGTAGATTAGGTAGCTGCTGGTTAGTCTTCAAGGTCACAAATCATCTACGTAAGAGTGCTGATCGGTCAGCTGGCCATTTCTTGTCCTTTGATCCCTTCTGGGACTAAAGTATCTCTGCTTATTTATATAACATGGCAACTTGATTAAATTTTTCTCCTGACTCAGTCTTTTGCCGTTTCTCTCCCAAATTCTCTTTTAGCCATTTCTTTCCCAAGTGTTCAGCACCCGTCGCTTACTCTTTTACCATTCTCTTGTTATCCTCACATACCTTTTTCTCACTCTTGCCTTCTGCTGCGTCTCCTCCGTTTGTTTCTCTGCTGTTCCTGCTCTCAGTATATACGAAGCCAAGTGTTAGGTTTCACAGCTGTGTTTTTCTCTGCGCCTTCCTCACATCACTGCCATTGGATTCTGTTCTAAAAATATCCCTTGTGACCCTTTCCCTGTGCTGTCCCAAGGCAGTGGGGGGATTCTCCACAGGCCCCCCCCCCCTTTTTCTGTTTGAAGATGCTGTCAATCATACAGAAAGTAATGTTAGAAGGCAGAAGAGACCTGAAGAACTGAGGTCATGAGAAAGATCACTTGTGCAGATTTCTATTACTAATTCCAAAACTGGGGAGGACAAAAGATGCAGATGAATACAGGGCCAAGCTCTACAGGGCAAGATGTAGGCTGCTGACAATGACAACAGAAAAGAAAGAAAGGAATTCTTCAGTTTCTTGCCATCTGATTAAAAGTGCAGGCATCTAGGAGCATCACTTAATGCTATTAGGGAACAAATTTTAGCTTCTCATATTCAGTCTTTGGGGAGAGAGAGTCACCTCTTGTATATTGGCAGTATTTGTCAGCTCACAGGCTGGCCTCTGCTGAAACTAAGCAGGCGAAAAGAAGAGGTCCATTGCCCATCTTCCCATAAGTCTGACTGGAATTTAATACTTACTGAAGCTAAAGGTCTTCTATGCACTTATCCACCATGCCCACCTTGCTTTGGCATCTACTGACTTAGTTCTACAGGCATATATGAAGACCTGCATTCATTTCTCTCCCCACTTCCCGTTAGTGAGATCACAGAACTAATGCCTTGCCTTGTCAGAAAGTTACTGCAGAAATCAGTGACGAGGTCTTGCCCTGGCTGCGCAGCACCGATGCCTGGGGAGCTCAAAGGTGTTCCCCTGCAAAGTACACATAGTAGTGCTCCTCTTCTGTAACTGTCAGCCAGTCACTGGGCAAACAGACCTCCTGCACTGGTGCCGTGGGATCGTGCCTGGACTTTTCCTACCTGAGGGACGGGCCAGTTTCAGAATCCCAGTGAGTAACAGCGTGTTTCCAGTGCCACCCAGCATGCCAGGAGGAAGGCTGAGGAAAGCAAGAACAGGCCTACTAACACCTAGCTTTTTCTTCAAGTAAAATGGATTTTATTTTAAAGATTTTAGTAAGGTGGAATGCACACAGCATTCACTGATTCTGTATTAGGAGCAGGTTAAAGAGTGGTCTGAGTGTAGATTTACTTTTCCAGAGTGCCAGGCCCTAGGGACAAATCACGTAGATAGCTATCCTATCTACCCTCTTTGCAAATAATTTATTTAAAAACATCTTCCCCAAACAATAAAATCGTGCTCTGTCTGTCGCTGCATGGAGAGATGTTCAGAGCTGATCTACCTGTTTAAAACATGGGGATAGGAAATTTTCATATACTTTGCTGTGGCCACAAGCTCCACCATGAGACCTAGCAGCTTCTTGAAGAAACTGTCTGATTTCCAGTTTGTATTGCTAGCACACCTGGTCTTCATAGATCTAGAAATAATACAAATTTGCCTGCCAGTATTTTGGTTTTGTCTCTATCGAAGTGGGGAAAAGAAAAGAGAGTCTCAGAAAGATTTAGATGGGAAGGGACCTCTGGCAGTATCCAGTCCAAACTCCTGCTCAGGCATGAATTTCCCTTGTTGCAAGTCACGACTGTGGCCTCCTCTACTTTCCCTGTGCCTCTTTTAGAAGAGCCTGGCTCCATGTTGACTATACCCTCCCTCCAGGTAGTGGCAGACAGCAAATAGACCCCCCCTCAGCCTTCTCTTCTCTGGGGTGAATAAACTCCCCTCCTTCAGTCTCTCCAGTCAACAACCCAAGCAAGATGTCCTGAGGTGACACCCTCAGCTGCATACCGCTGCTGTTTATTACTGACCTACATGCTCTTCCCATGGAGAAAGTTTGATTTAACAGTAACACGTGCAGCAGAAAGGGCACCAAAGACCTTGTCTGGCTCTTGCCCACTGCTGGAGCAGTTGCAGCCTCACAGGCGCAGGCTGCCTGCAGGCACCTTACCCCAGCCCACACGGTCCTGGCAGAGGGCTGCAAGGGGCCTTTTCTGCTACTTGCAGAAAAACGTGTTTTCACCCATTTCCAGCATCAGTCAGGCACTGGATTTTGTCATGAAGGTGTCCAGAGTTACGTGGTTTAATATGTTATTTCCAAACAATCCACAGTGTCCAGGTACAAAGCGACGGTCTCACGCACCAGGAGCTAGCTGCATAGCAGTGGTGTTCTTTCTCAGCACTGCAGTTGTCTATTCCTGAGAAAGCTATCGCAACTATAACACAGTAGCGGTAAAAATGTCTTTATACTTCGGTGAATTTGCCCAGTTACATGTCCCTTACTTATAAAGCTATAAAAATTAAGCTTTTCCATGAATTGTACAGACCTCCTGTCCAAGCAAATAAACGCCAAGGGCTGACGGCATCATGGTCAATCTGACTCTTGCCATTGAACTTGTGCTATAAAAAAGTAAAATAGCCTGCTTGTGTGTAAATGGTATAAGGGATCATCCTACATTTGTTTGAAACCTAATAGGGTATCTGCATGCTAGAAGCTTTTTTATTTCGATAAAGAAAGTACATCTTCATTTTGACAGCTAATAACTGCATGCCAATTTGGCAGTATAGCAGATTAAATTATTTCAGACAAGCTTGGGGTAGGGAGGAGGGGAGTGGAAAGACTACATACTAGCATTTCTGATATTTCAGAAAGGTAGACCTGTTGCTAGTAAAATTGCCAGCAAAGGTGGTAGAGGGGCAACTGGCATACAGAGGTTACTGCCCAAGCTGTACAGCAGGTGGCATACAAAGTACAGTACATGAGAAATTGTGCATCAATACAGAGATGTATAGCAAATGCAAATACTCAAGGTAAACTCAGCTACTGTTGTGAATCTCCAGAAAAATCACAGCAAAGAACCTGGACATGCTGGAGAGAAGTTGGAGAGAAGTAAACACTGCATTAAAATACTTTATTTTATCAGTGCTTGCTTTAGTGAAGTAGCAGGAAGCTGCTGCTGAAGTTGCTGCTGTTAGTGTCGATAGAGCACCTTCCACATACCTGCAGCATACAGTGATAACTCTGTTAACTCATCTTGTTAACACAGAGGAAGGATAGACATAGGCTATTAATGCTGGAGATTATCTTATCTCAACCTGCTTATTTAAAGTGTTTTCATTTGCTACTGACTTAGACCTACTCAGGGAACCAGATTTCGTTGCTGCTTATCTGCATGTGAAGGCATACGATGCTTTTGTAACTGATAATGGCACAAATCTCCACTCTGACCATAGGAGCAGCAAAGAGATGCTCCGCAAGTTATTACTGCAACAGATGCTTCAGTCTCTGGATATTGCTAAGGATATAGGTAGGGTTAAAGGATTTGCTCACATTGCTAAAACTCAGCCATGTATCTCTACAGCAAATCTGTGCCTCTTGGTAAAGTAACTGATTCTTACGTGTCCTTAAAGGAATCAAGTGACTGTTGGGATTGACAGTCACCCACTTCCACAAAATATTCATAAAATGTCATGGATCGGGAATGCTTGCCTATCACCTATTGGCTTTGAGAGTAGACTCTAAAAGTACATAAG
Organism: Psophia crepitans; assembly: GCA_013399095.1. Classification (NCBI taxonomy): domain Eukaryota; kingdom Metazoa; phylum Chordata; class Aves; order Gruiformes; family Psophiidae; genus Psophia; species Psophia crepitans. Next base: position 147,783 of record VWZZ01002494.1, read on the forward strand.
AATACAAAACAGCTTCACCGTATTTATTGCACAGCGCTAATGCAAGCGTTAGTGGTACCTACACCTTTTCAAAGCAAGCCATTAACTGCAGCTCGAAAAACTCTGACATGCAGTACATTTTTTGCTGATGTGATGATGTGAGCAAACACAGTGCTCAAGTACATCATCTTGTGGACCCTGAAGTTTGTCAGATTGAAGTTAGGCTAATTAGTCTTAACTGTGCATAGCCTAGCATACACATTCTTTGATCCCGTGTAAACTACTAAGTGACTATGGATGTCTATAACCTGAGACTTGGACATCCCTCTTACTGGGACACTGGAGAGAACAGAATTTGCCTGAAGATCATTCACAGAGGCTGAAAAATGTTTCACTGTTAAAAAGAAATTACCACTTTTAAAAATAACTATCCATTTCTGAGTATGTAGTCAGCCTAGGTACAGACCACCGTCCTGCAAAGAGACTTAAGAATTAGATGAGGCTTTTTTCAGACAACTGAAAGAGCCGCATGTTCACAGTCCCTGGAATCAGTCTGCTGGAGCAACACCACAGCAGGACACAAGCAATCCAGGAGATTTCTCGAGTGCATTGATAACAATTTCTTAACCTAGATAATCAAGGAGACAGCAAGGGGAGGTGCTCTGCTGGATCTGATACTTACAAACAAGGAAGGACTGGTTGGAGGTGTGAAGGTCTGGGACAGCCTCAAGATCTGAGGAGGGAGAAAGGCTTAAAACAAGATTGAAATCCTTGAGTTCAGGAGAACAGTCTGGCTCTTCAGAGATCTGCTTGGAAGAATGCCGTGGGATACAGCCCTGAGGAGAAGAGGGGTCCAAGAGAGCTGTTTGGTGTAAAGGAATCATCTCCTCCAAGCTCAGGAATGATCCAAACTAATGAGCAGGAAAATCAAGCAAAGGCAACAGGAGGACTACATGAATGAACAAGGAACTCCTGACTAAATGCAGACATAAAAAGGTGTGAGCAGGGTCTTGTGACCTGGGAGAAATAACAGGAACACTGACAAAGTGTTGCAAGGATGATGTTAAGAAAGCCAAAACTCATCTGGAGTTTAACAAGGGCAAAAAGAATGGCTTCTGCAGGTGTATCTGCAGCAAAATGAAGGTTATGGAAAAGGTGGGACCTCTGATAAAGGGCAGGGGACCAGCTGACAAAGAGCAAGGACTCTCATGGGAAGAGGATGAAGTCAAGGGACATTTAAACAAACTGGACAGGCACAAGTCCATGCAACATGTTAGGATGCACCCACAAGTGCTGAGGAAGTTGGTCAATTTCATTGCAAGGCCACTCTCAATTATGTTTCAAAGGTCATGGCTGAGGACTGGAAAAAAGAAATGTCACTGATGTCTTCAAAAAGGGCAAGAAGTCCAGCAAATTACAGGCTGGTCTGCCTCACCTCAATTCCCAGAAAGGTGATGGAACAACTCATCTTGGGAACCATTTCCAGATGCGTGAAGGACATGAAGGTGATTGGGAGTCGCCAGGATGGATTTATGAAGGGAAAAATCACGCTTAACCAACCTGATAGCCTTCCGTGATCAGTTGACAGCTTGGTAAGATGAAGGGAGAGCAGTGGATTTTATTGTTACTTCAGCAAGGCTTTTCACACTGTCTCCCACAACATTGTTATAGCAAGCTGATTAAGTACAGCAAGGGGACTTTGAAGTGGATTGAAAAGTGGCTGAACTGCAGGGCTCAAAAGGTTGTGATCAGTAGCACAAAGACCATCATTAGTGGTGTACTTCAAGGGTCGATACTGGATCCAATACTGTTTAACATCTTCATTAATTATCTAGACAACGGAACAGAGTACACTTTCAGCAAATTTGCAGATAATACAAAACTGGGATGAGTAGTTGATAGATCGGCAGGTTGCACTGCCATTCAAAGGGACCTTGACAGGCTGAAGGAATGGGCAGAGAAGAACCTTGTGAAATTTGACAAAGGGAAATGTAGAGTCCCCCCACCTGGGGAGTAATAATCCAGTGCACTAGTACATGGTGGGGACTGACTGGCTGAAAAGCAACTTGGCAGAAAAGGGCCTGGGGGTCCTGGTGGACAGCAAGTTGAACATGAATCAGTAGTGTGCCCTTGCTGCAAAGAAGGCCAATGGTATCCTGAACTGCATTAGGAGGAGTGTTGCCAATAGGTTGTGGAAAGTGATCTTTCCCCTCCACTTAGCTGTGGCAAGGCCATCTCTTGAGTACTGTGTCCAGTTCTGAGCTCCCCAGTCCAAAAGACATATGGAGCTACTGGAGAGAGTCCTGTGAAGGGCCACAAAGACAATTAAGAGACTGGAGCATCTCTCATATGAGGAAAGGCTGAGAGCGCTGGGACTGTTTAGCCTGGAGAAGAGAAGTCTCAGGGGAGACCATATCATCTGATGGGAGACTGAAGGTGCTGAAGCCGGACTCTTGTAAGTGTTGCCCAGTGACAGGACAAGATGGAATAGGCACAAATGGAAACACAGGGAATTCTGCCTGAACGTAACAAAAGAGGTTTTTCACTGTAGTTGAGCACTGCCACAGGCTGCCTGGAGAGGTTGTAGAATTTGCACCCTTGGAGATATTCAAAAGCTGTCTGGGCATAGTGCAGGGCAACGTGCTCCAGTTGACACTGCTTGAGCATGGTATTGGATGAGACAGCAAGCGTCCCATCCAAAGCTCAAGTATTCTGTGATTCTGTAACTAAAGTACTCAGAGGAACAGCAGTGCAAACTTACCTAGTGGTCAACAAGATTATTGTCCTCTAAATATGACACAATGTATTTTTAATTCCTCATCTGTAATGAACTCTCTTGTCTACCCTTATTTTTAAAGGGCTCATAAAAAAAAAACAACCCTGACATTTACTTCTGTTACAGAAACACAAATTAAAACTTTTTGCCTGCATCTATATTCCAAGAAGTTGTGACTTTAATAGAACATGATGCACGTTGTCTGACCAAGAATTTGTTTTGGTTCTGAGCCCACTGCCTTCCTCCTGGGATACAACAAGACAAACCTTCTCAGTTTAATTTCTCTACATCACTCAAGGTTTTATTCATGTTCAGCCCCCGTTGCCATTTCCAGCCTGGGAGGTTCAAGTCTGCTTAGCTGTTACTCATATAGAAGCTATTCCATAATTTTGACCATCCCCTGAAACTCTTCTAGTTCTATTGTATTCTTTTTGAGGTTGCGGGAAACAGAAATGCAAATATTACTCAAGATGTGGTTGCACATTGAATTCTATCTAGTCTTATTTTCCTACTTCTTGACCCATGATTCTAAAAAAATAGTGAGTGAGTCACAATAATGACCATTCTGTTTAACCCCAAGACATTATTCATATGTAGTAGAACTCAGCTTAAATAGTAGTAGTTGGATGGCTCTTGTGTACCTCCTCCCAGTCATCGTTTTACATCTATTGTGACTGTTTCATCTGTCATTTTATTGCTCAGTCATCCTGCTAAGGTCCTTATATAATTCTTCAGTGATCCTTTGCTTTTACTCCTCTGAGTAACTTGCCAACAAACTGCGAACCCTTTACCAGTCCAGAGAGGTATTTGGTATTACACTGCTTGGCACCAAGTTTATTATCAGCAGCAGAGGCCAAGGTACTGAGTGTATGCTGCTTTTAGCTCCAGTTCCATGCAGAAGTAGGGCATGTTGGACATCTCATTTCTATTACTTGGAAGTCCATAATGCTCCAGGCCTGTAGGGTAAAAGAGCTGCAGGCTCATCTAAGCTTTCCACTGAAGGGATGGTGAAGGCAAAACACAAGATTAAACATCTGTGCAACTTCATAGTGACAGAAGAAACGATCAGTGTGGTGTAGGAACTTTATTCCAGAGGTACTTGAAAATCTTTCTGAGGATCTGGGAAGATCACGCAATGGCTAAGCAAAGTTCTCCTCTTGCCTAAACATGTTGTTTAGCACTTTATGTGAGTTTGTACACTGTAGCTGAGATGATCTGTTGACTGCCGCATGTAACAGCTTCTTACTTGAATGCTGCTTCCCTGACCTACGGTGAACTCACTCAGCACATGACACCAAGAAGTTAACTGTATAAAGACATGAATGTTTTTTCGGTCCATTTGCCTTTCACAGTGCTAAGGGCAGACATATCAGAGCTGGTGCAAGGGAGGGAATGTGACTCTCTTTATGCCACTCATGATTTTGAGGCAGATGTGAAGGCTCAGGCTAACACTGAAAAAATCTCAAATTACTGTGTGTTCACCCTGCTTTAGCCAGCGTTTTCCTCACTTTTCAAAAGCAGGCTGAACTACTCTTACACTCTTGCCCCATGGCCTCTGAAGAGCTTGGCTGGAGGTTTTTTTGTTGGTTGTTTTTTGGTGTGTTTTTTTTTTTAACTGCCCTGATATCAAATTATAAAAGACCAGACTTGAGACTTTGTCTGGAAATGTGGAATAAGGGAAACTAAGATGTTCAAGGCCTGATACACTACTGTTTTGTGATTAGGCAGGTGCACAGTGTGACAGGCAGCCTATTCAGCACAGGGCTTAGGGACTGTGGGCTATTCCAGCCTGACCAGAATCCCTTCACCGCAAGCCCACAGGAAGAGACAGAATATCTGCCAGAAGTAGTCCTTCACCATAGTACCATTCACTCTCCGTACAGTTCTAGCCCTCAGCTACCCCGTGTCTCCCTTATTCTTTATATTTACTGTTCCATCACTGAGAAAAACTGCTCGAATGCTACATAGGCTACCCACAGGCATAGCCACGTTAAAGAAATGCCACCCCTGAAGCATGAATCACAACGGTTTAAACTTGTGAGGCAGCACCAACAACTGCCCAAAGTGCCCTGCTGGGCCAACCCTTGTGGCTCTACCCCACTCCTTCATCTCAGCAGCATCCTAGGGAACGGAACCCCAGGGGCTGGATGAGTACTGAACTGAGCTTTTGCTTTAAAAGTGCCAATCCTGGGAAAGAAAGGGAGGGTATCTGTATATCCCCTGTTGATAGCAACCGATTGACCGAGTATAGTTTGCTTCTTATTTCTTGATGTGCTGTTTCTTCCAGTCTTGTTTGTTTTATATCCTACTCAGCCACCTAACTCCTGATATCTTATAGAACCTGATATACTTATAGCAATTATTATAGTATAATGTTAGTATAAAGCATTAACAAAACATCCTAAAAGACACTCTAGCACACCCTTTCCAAATCCTTCGTCAAGGATTTTTGACTCTTTCAGAACATCTAGTTGTTTCCACTTCCAACACAACCCCTTTGTAGGAGTGTGCGCTTCTTTCTCCTCCCCACTTTCCCAGATCAATGTGTTTGGGTTTGTAGTCAATGGGCCCTGTCTAAAGGGAATGAGCAATCATCAGTTGATGACGTTTCACTACTGAATGTGGAGAACTATGGCACTGACACAACTGACTCCACAACAGTGTATCAACAACAGTATATCAGCTGACTGTTTATGCTTTTCAGGTTGAAGTTTGACAATATAATATCATATCATTTCATATCATATCCTATCATGTCATGTGATGTGATATAATATTCTAATAACAGGTAGTTGCGAACTGGGGCAGACTTACTTTCTTCTCTCTGTTCTTGGACATGCTTTCCTACTGCCCCTGTCATGGTGGATCTAATGCCCATGACTGCCATATTAAATTAGCTCAGGCCATTGATTGAACAGATATCTAACCCATCAACACAATCCACCCAGGTTGGTCACCTCTCAGTCACAGGATTGCTCAAACCTCATGAAAGGAAGAGAAAACTGTTTGGTAATACAGCTTCTTGCTATGGACTGCTGTAAAGAGTGACCTTGTACAGGAGGGACAGACCATCTGCATGAATCAGACTTCTGATGCTGAGCATTAAGAATGTTATCAGCAAACTTTTGAACTGAAGATTTAGGAGAAGATAAGAGGTGCAAAAGCGTATTTTCTTCAGGTTGTTTCCATGAAGGATAGTAAAGTTACAAAAATTCTGTATCCTCAAGTGCAGGGCAGATTGGAGGCTGTGAACAATCAAATTAGGCATAGAAAGGAAACATGGTTCAATTTAAATAGAGTACCAAAACAAGAACCAAAGTGGTGGTATACCTACTTCTATGCAAATCCTAGAATTATGAAAAATAGCATGTAGGACCAGTCTCTTGTCCTAACAGGAGATACACGAGGCATATTAAAACTTTGTGGCAGACGATCAATGGGAAATTGTAATACCAGAATACAAAATATCTAGAAAGATAAGGTAAAACATACTAATGATAGAGTAGTACTATATGCTCATGTGAACCTGGATCAAACTAATAAACTTAGCATCAGATTAGGATGAAATTTCAGACCTAAACAGGAAGTGGACAGTGTTGGACCTGCATCACTACCTTCTGAACCTAGACTGCAACACTGTGTGGTATGTTTAGATCAGAGAGCCATCTAGGGCAGAAACTGCAGTAGTAATACAGAACTGCAATGACCCCCATGTAGACTGGGCAAATTGCACATTGGGGTGTGAGGTAGATGCAGCTGGTAACTGTGGAATAGCCAGCTAGGAAGTCCATAAAAAGTTACAACTAGATACTGCATTAAACAGCTGAACTTCTTAGTTGAAACCACTACTTCACAGTGACCACAATGTGCTTGGAGTCAATACCCCCGTGGAAGCCACAAGGCACAAAATCCACTAGAATTGATCAAACAGAAAACCACATAAAAAAAATGAAGCCTTTTAATCAATTAAGAGACATAATAAAAAAACTGAAACATTTCCAGAAGACATGGAGATTACTGAAGAACACTGTGTTGGTATCTAAAGAGAACAGGTCCACATAGAAAGCCCTCAGTCTTTCCTTCATCTGTTCAGATCCTTAAAAGAAGTTGTGGTAGGTTGACCCAGGATGGAGAGCAGGTGCCCACCAAAGCCGCTCTATCACTCCTCCTCCTCAGCTGGGCAGGGGAGCAAAAATATAATGAAAGACTGATGAGTTGAGATAGGGACAGGAAGAGATTGTTCACTGATTACTGTCACGGGCAAAACAGACTCCACTTAGAAAAAAAAAAATACAATTTATTACCAAGAAGACAGAGTAGAGTAATGAGAAATAAAACCAAATCTTAAAACACCTCCCCCTACCCCTCCTTTCTTTCAAGGCTCAACTTTACCTGCGAATTCTCTCCCTCCTCCCCCTCCATGGCACAGGGCGGGGGCAATGGGGGTTGTGGTCAGTTCAACACACGTTGTCTTTGCCGCTCCTTCCCCCTCAGGGGGAGGACTCCTCACACTCTGCCCCTGTTCCAGTGTGGGGTCCCTCTCACAGGAGACAATCCTCCACCAGCTTCTCCAATGTGAGTCCTTCCCATGGGCTGCAGTTCTTCACCAACTGCTCCTGCGGGTCCCTCCCAGGGGTGCAGCCCTTGAGGAGCAGACTGCTCCAGCGTGGGTCCCCTGCAGGGTCACAAGTCCTGCCAGCAAACCTGCTCTGCTGTGGGCTCCTCTCTCCATGGGGCCACAGGTCCTGCCAGCAGCTTGCTTCAGTGCAGGCTTCCCCCAGGGTCACAGCCTCCTTCAGGTGCATCCACCTGCTCCAGCATGGGGTACTCCACGGACTACAGGTGGAATCTCTGCTCCCCATCATCCCTCCTCCATGGGCTGCAGGGGAACAGCCTGCCTCACCGTGGTCTTCACCACAGGCTGAAGGGAAATCTCTGCTCCTGTGCCTGGAGCACCTCCTGCCCCTCCTTCTGCACTGACCTTGGTGTTTGCAAAATTTCTCACATCTTCTCACTCCTCTGTCTGGCTGCAAAAGCTGCCACTCCTTTTTTTTTCCTCATGCTTAATTCTGTTACCCCAGGGGCACTACCACTATCACTGATGGGCTCAGCCTTGGCCAGTGGTGGGTCTGTCTTGGAGCCAGCTGGCACTGGCTCTGTCAGACATGGAGGAGACTTCTACCAACTTCTTGCAGAAGCCACCCCAGTAGACACACCCCCCCCTCACCACTACCAAAACCTTGCCATGCAAAAACAGAAGTGCTGTCCTCTGCCAAGATGCAGATGATGTGCTTCTTAGAACACTCTTTTTCTCCAGAGGTGTGTGGTATGATCCATCTCCCAAACAAGTTGCATGAATGACCAGAAAAAACCACACCAACACAAGCAAACTTCCAAATCCTATAGCTTGTCCCAACATTCACTGTAGAAAGATGGATCACAAGACAGGCAAACACCCATCCAGCTCCAAAACCTGCTGTTACAGCTGCCCTGTTGCCACATCCTCCTTCTGGCAGACATCCCTACGTGTAGCTGTGAGAAGATAGCCAGGTGCTACCATTTCCCAAAGCCCTTGGCTCTGTCTTTCCACAGGTCCTACAATGCCCATGTTAGAATTGCAAGTAGGCCAGCAAGAAGTGACAGCAGTTCTCACAGAAAGTGCATGACTTTCTGTGAAGGACAACAGTTCAGTGTCAAAGGCTGTCTGTGAGATGTTCCAGTGCAAGATGCAGATTATGTTGAGTCAGGAGTGGCTCAGCCTGATCTCTTCCACTTGAATATAGGTGAAAGAAGCACTATGATCTGGTTGAAGGTGGTACCAGGTGTCCTTTAAGGAGTGCTGACGTCCTGCCTTCCCGATGATATCTGCCCCTTATTTCCAATGCAGCTCTGTAAGCAGGGCAGAAGCAAAATTCACAGCAAGGGCCAGACACTCCTGTGGACTGATAGTGCTGAGGAAGGCATCTTGATAAAAATTACATTGCAGATCTGGTATCAGAGCACAGATAATAAAGACATTAATGCACTTCCAAGCAGATCTGAATGTGCAGCAGCTGATTTAGTACAACGATCATGTTCCCTCACATTCAAGGCTATAGGTCAAAACAGGACAGGGCCAATATATATATATATAAAATATATATATATATTATAACAATCAGTATGGCAAAACTGAGTATGAAATTCTATAGACAGACATGTCTGTCCAAGTAGTCTTGCCACAAAATACAGTTAGATTGCTAAGGTGAAGGTCTCCTGCAGGAACACAATGGCGAACCCTACTGCCCAAAGCAAGAAGAGTACCCCACCCCTACAGAGACATTCCCTCCACTCCATGGGGTTCAATGATGGGATTTTGAGCTGTTTCACTTGGAGGGAGAGAGATAGGGGGTGAGAAACCTTCTGACCAGCAGTGGTGGTGCCAGCGGTATCAGCAATGCTGTATAGCAGCAAGTTCTGTAGCCAGAGCTGTGGTCCCCATGGTACAGGGAAGCATTCTGCCCTCTGGATCCCCTTCCTTCCTTGAACAGGGCCCTCACTGCTGAAGATGAGGTTCTAATCTGCTATGGCAAGGGTCAGCTGCATCTTCTTCACCAAGGAATGAGTCTTCAGCAAGTGGCACAGCCTGTCCCTCTGCATGATGGGTCTGAGGAGCCTGAAGACTTGTGTGAGCCCACAGTCCTTGTAGTGCCCAAAAGCCTGTGGACTGGGACATCTCTGTCCCTCTCCTGCTGAGGTCCTCAGCCCAGGCCACTTCCAGCCAATGCACCTGGCAGAGAGCAACGACTCTCCCCCTGACACAAGGACAAGACACAGAAGGAGTGGGATTTGAAAAATTTCACAAGGACGATCTCTGGGTTTTTTTTCTCCTGTATTCTGACTGATCCCTATAAGTATGCTATAGACACAATACCACTTGTGGAATTGAATATGACTGATACAGATACAGGTAAAAATTGAATTATATCCCAGACCTAAAGCAGTGTCTGAACAAGATGCCACAAACACTCTCAGTGATTTTTGCTGACTCTGAACATCAAATAACACACATGAGCAAGACTGTGAGCAACATTATTAAACATATAAATAAGGCATCCCAAAATCAGTAATTTCTCATAAACAATCTGAGTTAGCATCTTCTACAATGTATTTCAGTTCTCAAGCTCAATAAAAGTTCGAATAGTTGCCATCATTTATGCTCTGCACCTTCTTTTTCCTTGGCCCATTATCCCTCTACCACTCCTGACTTTGGTCAATAGCCTCTAATGTCAATCTACAGCCCCACCCTGGATTCCTGTTCCAGGTGTAATATTTTTAGATGGCATAGGCATGAAAAATCAGCCCTGGGACACAATGTCATTTGTGGGGCACTTCCTGCACTTTCCTGGGCTGATTTATCTTGTTCTGGGCTTGAAATACTAGGCTACCTGTCTCTTTGGCACCTGGAGATTGTTGTTCCCTCATGGCCCTGAGGTACTTTCTGCACCTTTTTCCCCTTGTGACAGTCAAAATTGGCCCTTGCTGGTAAACATACAGCAGCTTTAGTTTGATGAGTTCCACAGAGAAAAGACTTTCTGCAGCCTTCATACCAAAGCATGACCCAGTACTTCAACCTGGATGCAGCTGCTCAATGCAGTTCTTTCCCCAGCACTTCTCTACAAGTCAAACCAGGGGGCTGATAAAAGAGAGAGAGAGTCCAGGGAATGTCACGCTGACTCTGTCATCCCTGTATCAGCAGCCAGTGATAACAGGAAAGGTTATTGCCAAAGGGGAATTGCTTTGCCCTTGTTTGTGATGGATTTATTATTCTGGTACCAAAAGAACTATTATATGCCCTCTGTTTACCTTCATCTTTATCTCATATTACCACCAGGGACTGTTTTATGGGATATAGGCAAGACCCTTGCTGTGCAGGACGGTTAGGTGGTTTTGTATGAGTATCTGCATTTGGATGGGGTAAGGAGAAGAAAAATAGGAAGGTCAGTCAAAACTGTATAAAATTTACTAGTATAATTTTAGTAGTAAGGAAGGTATTTAAGTCTTTAATGGTAGTGAAAACGTGTCTGTGCTACAACTTTTATACTGACATCATTTATCTCAGCTGAGACAGGACAGGACACACTACTACAGCCAGGACCTAGTACTTGGCAACCATGGAGTTCATACAAGTAGCTTATAGTATTTGCTCTAATAATGGTGAAAGTTTGAAATGTAAGAAAGACTCAAGTGTTACTGAGAAAAGGTTTATGGTTGCTTATGTCTCTACTGCCATCAGAAAAGACTGTCCCTTTCCTCATTTCTAGGTGTGTTCCTGACCCCTTCTTTTCTAACATACATGTGGCCATGCATCAGCTGGAACGGAGAGCTGAGTTGGCTGAAAATTATTTTTTTGTTGCATCAAGCTTCTTGATCGCTAGTTCCAGTTTATAACAAATTAGGACTGTCCTTTTCCACCAGTCTGCTCCTTAAGTCCCCTAAACCAATAGTGTGATCGCCGTCTCAGAGAGATCAATAGATTCTAGGGCCTCAAAGAAGTGACTTCTCCAGAATTTGAAATTTGAAGATGTATCAGGAAAAAGAAAGAAATTATTTCTTTCCTTGCATACCTGTAATCCTAGCCATGGCCTCCTGGAGATATCTGTCCATACTCCAGGCCCCTTCTTTCACAATCCCAGCTCAAGCATACCCCTAACATGTCCTTGACACCTTCCTTTTTCATCTCAGTCCAAATAATTTTGCTTCATAAGCCAGTCCTCCTAAACTTTACAGCTATGATCACGTTTTTTTCCTAGATGGTCATGATTTACATAAGGCGCAGCATTCTTCTCTTGAAATTCGCCAAGTCCAATACAAAACCAGGAACTCTAACACAGCCTGTGCCAGCCCAGTCCTGCACAGCTCATCTCTGCATTTTCATTCCACCCTTACGATGTCAGTCATGCTGCTGTGTAATTGCATGATTGACAGATTGAATGTGCAGTTATTAATTTTACTTGTGCAACAAGCAGTCTACAGGGAGGAGGGGAAGAAAGGCACAAATTATCTACCATGGACTGCCTACCATCTCTCAAAGATGGTTTTAGCTGACAGTAAAATACAGGTCATGGTGCAGGTGACTTATTAGGGAACATTCACCATCTGGAATTAGAGCTCATCATCTAGATACACAGGTAAAGAGCAATTTCCCAGAGAGTCTGTAGATTCTCTGTCCTGGAATAATAACAAATTCACAAGCTTAGAAGCATCCCTAATATGGTTTGATCGCTAGGGATGAATTTGTATTTCTCAGGCATTCCTTAATCTCCTCTGCCAGAAATGTCTTGAAAGTGATTACTTCAGAGAATGTTTGTGATGCAACATTATTCTCCTGGAAAATAAGAAATCCTCTGAACCCACTTTGAGCAGTTCATTGAGTGTTTGCTAGTTCTTACTGACTTTGGGTGCATAATACAGTTATAGAAAGTTTTCTGCCTCTCAGCATTCTAATTTTACTCTTTGTGGGATGTTTTTTCTCTTTAACTTTTTGATACTTTGTGTACACCCTGTGACTCTTTGCTTTGTTCTCAGTTTATTCTAAGACAAGCCAATCAGATATCTATCCCACCAGCAAGACCCCTCTTCCTTTGGAAAGCCATTGAGCATATGCAAGGAAGAAATTATTTAATAGAGGCTACAGGGTGCTGTAGGGTAGAGAGTCACTGAGGGAACTGAGGGTTGCAATTTAAGAAGAGGGCCAGCTGTGCGGGAGGAGCCATCCAAGCTGTGGAGGTGCGGAAACAATCTCCTAGGCAATGGAGTGTAAGCACAAAATTTTAACAGCTCAGAAGGTCACTGAGTTAATTGCAGCTAAGGTCACAGATGGTGGGAGAGAGTTGTGTATAAACTGTGTGTTTATTTCTGTGCTTCCTGACTTATATGCTTGAAGTTTTGTTTATTTTAAAAAAAAATAATCAAATAATCTTATTTTAATTCTAGTGAAGACTGTTCTGTTTTGAGTTTTGAAGCCTGCTGGTCTTGACCAGACAGCTCACCAGGACATCTAGTCAGATCCACCTTAAAGTTCTGGATGAATTGGGATCCATTTATAAAACCTAGTTTTGCTATCTTGTCTTCCATCTGATTTTCTGTGTCCTGCTCTTGCTGCTTGTTCTTTTTGCTCTCAGCTCCAAACTGTGACCACACTGTGATGTAAGATAAGATAACCTCAAATGAACAAGTAAATTACCTTAGGTACCAGCATCAACATAGATATATGGCTTTGTTTCATTTGGTTTTGGGGTGAATTCACCAAGTGCTCTGTGCAGACTGCCACGGTTGGGTTGTTTCTGGAACTGGGACATAACCCTGCCCCTTGAAAGCTCATTTGGTTTTTGCCAAGTCATGGCATATCATAATGTCATATCATGTCATACCACAATGTCATCATGTCATATTGTGATCTGTTCAAGTTTCCTTCCAAGTTCGTCTATTCCAACATCTACTTCAATGGCTCCTTCATGTCCCGGTGTTCCTATAAGTATTTATCTGCTTTCAATTGTGAGATCCTTTTTTTTTTCCCACTCTGCCTCTTCTCTGGTAACATTATATCTTCCTACTTGAGTTATCAAAAGCTGATGATTCTCAAAATCTGCCCTGTTTCTGTCAATTCCGCTCTATTCAGTCTAGTATTACTCAGTACATGCCCTCTTGAACTTGTTCATATTATCTTGTTATTTCCCCATGATGGAAAGCCCTTAAACTTTCTGGACTTTTTCTTTTGACTCTTTACTGTGAACTCAACCCTTCTTTCAAGTGTTCTCTGAGAGTTCTCTGTCATCATCTCTCCATATTCAGCCTTGCTTGCAACGTTTCTCTGCACAGCTTAAATTCCTGGCTTTTGCTACTGTTCAAGCCTTAGTCCACAGTCTATTTCTTTTGCTAGAAAAGGTGTCTTTTCTCCCACTCTCCCTCCTTCTTCCTAACCTTTTTCACAGCACTTTTTCTCTCCCAGAGCTCCAATTACTTCCTGTACCTCTTTGAAGTTTCCATGGTTATCTCATCTAATAAGATGTCCCGTTCAAGCACCTTGTTCTCATCTACAACACCTTGCCTTATCTTACGTCTAATGAAGTCTTCTTCCTGCCTCTTCACCCTTTTTGCTCCATCGGAAGCTGTTGCTTGAGGCAAAGTATACTTGCTGTGACTTCTTCCTGTCCTGCATCTCATCTCCTCATGTCCTTCTGTGGTTTCTTTGTCTCTTATTGCCTCTGTTTGTCTCTTAGAGCCTCTGTTACCGTTAAGTAGTCCTCCTTTTCTCACCTTTCTCCTCTTCGTCCTTCAAAACTCCCTTCCCCCCCACCCCGTTCCCCATTCCTCATTCACTTTTACAGTTTCTTTTGCCTCATAGCCTATCTATTATATTATGTCCTTCACAGCCTTATGGGCTTTTTGAATTGACTTCTCTTATGCACAAAATATTATTTTTTTCTTTATTGTTAAGAGGCTGCTTTTCTATTCTGCATGCATGGTTCTAAGTAACAATAACGCTGCCTCCGCAAATTCAACTCCTTTCAGTCTGGGGTGGTAGAGGGCTCTGCATCACCATCTGCTATAATGTCTGTGTATGCAGTACTGATGGCAGCTGAAAAATAGACATTCTGTTTCATTCCAGAGGAGGCTGCAGTCTGGTGGGCGTTTCTATGCAGTGATGTCATGAAGTGGTCTAGATCTTTTAGAATTATCTGCTAGAGAAACCAACAAACAAACAACAAAAAAAGAGCTCAAGTATAAGCAGAAGGCTCAGAAGTTAGTATGATGCCTGATAATTGTGTGGGCAGGGCACAGGGAACAACATTAAGCTTGTCGCTGTTGATTTACAGCACTGGTACTTCAGGTGATAAGTCTCCTGGGACAGGATCATGAGAGAAGTGTGAGTCTTCAATCATCCCTCCCCCCCTTCTATCAGTCTTCACTATAAAGGCAGCAGGATGGGAAGGATAGGAATTATATTTCTGCATCCTGAAACGCATTCAGGAGAAAAAAAGTAAAGGCAGAGAAAGGGAGACCTGAGAGAATACTGGGAAGAGAAGGAAGAAAGATAGATGGCTGACTGGAGAAGAGACTCATCTTGGGTGAGAGTTCTTCTAACTTCCTCTCTTTTTCCTCACCTAAGACCCTAATTTGGGCTGTAGCTGTAGTTTCATCTGTCATGAAGATATCCTGCTTGAAAGAAGTGCCACAGAAAGACAGTTTGGAGTCCATCTAGGGCCTGTAAGATGCAGAACAAAAACTGGTGATGAACAGGTTGGACACCTTCCCTCTTCTGTGCTGTGGGGCAGTCTAGAAACTTTTGTGAGCCCTTTCAACAGGCTTAGGTGCACCTGAGGAGTCAAGCCATAAGTACAGGTCATCTGCATTTGTGACTAATGCAAGATGGCAATGACATCTTCCTCTTTTTTTACGTCTTTCTTGCTTCTGTGCTAGTCTCCTGAGTCTGTTGGTAACCTCTCAAGCAATAGCAGTACCACATTGCTGTGTCCTAGTAGAAGGACAGAGCTAGGCCTTGGTAGTAGAAAGCAGGACAGATGAGCAATAAAGAAAATATGTAAAGAAGAACTGTGTCAGTAAATGTAACAGCAGAGATTTGGCAGCAGTTGCTGGGCAGCAGCGGTGCAGAAAGGCAAATCTTCTCAGAGTGTGCTCAGTATTCTATACTTTTGGGACTCTGCTGATCTGAAAACATGGTCAAGAAAATGCGTAGAGCTGGAACAATACCTTTCATCAGGTCAGCTGTCCCACCTGGAAAAAGTGAATAAGCTGTTGGGTCTACAAGTTCTTCTTTGAGTCTGAAATAGAAGCAGCAGATCTCCAAGCAAATACAAGTCAAGAGTAGCTGCTTGTAATTTAACTAGACTAGTGTCAGTGAGGCTGTGACAAAAGAGTATCGGCACCTTATGAAATAGAGAGGGTGTTAATAGTGCCCAGAGAGCTGACCAAGTGCTTTCCTCCTAGGGGAAAGAGGGAGAGGTGTGATTTATAAGCTGTAGAGCATGATAAGATTAGTGTTCAGGACATGGGAAATAATGTGACATAAATCCAGATGGCATATATTTTGTCTTGCACTCAAATGGTGAATTCCAGTTTTCAGTCTTTTTCTTGGTAGATAATATCTGGGTACAGAGATCAGAGTTAGAGAGATTGATGAGAAGTGCTCTGAGAGTTAGGTACATGCTAGGTCTTTAGCTGCAGATGTCCTTAGAGCTTGGTCCTTAGAGCGTACACCTGCACCACTGTGTGTAATGATTGTTCAGTTTCACCTGTAGAGTTGCCAGTCTATCATTTGGTGCACTGGATGAGGTGTGTTGCATTGTGGAAAGTATGAGGTTTTGTGGGTTGTCTTCCTCATGAAGACAGTAAAGGTTTCTTGTTCAAGTAGCATCTAGAGCCATTTGGTGAATGTTGGCTTTGGGGTCCTTCATGCTTTTATTGATGTAATTGAGGTTACAGCCAGTTTGGAGGCTGAGAGGGGCAGTTCTTGGAGAAAACCTTTCAGGGTAGGATCTTCTTATTTTAGACTATAATTATGTAATTATTTTCCATGGCAATTCCACAACAGTATCATACAAGACAGAGAGTAGTTTGATTAGCTGGTAGTAGGGTTGTTTGTTTTTTTTAAATATCTACTGAAGTAATTTCTGATGTGATGTTTCTGTGCTAGAAGAGTGCACCTTTGGGTAAAGGTTCCCGTTAGTTTTCTCCAGCAGCTGTGATGAGTGTTCTCCTCTAGTAAATGTAACAGTAGCTGAAGATCTGGTGCTGTATTACAGCTTTGATGTTTATTGAGGCTTGCTGTGGTTGGTCTTTAGGTTTTCTATATATGATGTACACTTATATTCTATACAGTTTTTTATATTTTATACACTATATAGTATATGCTATGCATCATTTTTTATGTAAGCCATAGTGACATTGGTCTCCCAAAAGTATCTCACTAGGCTGGGAGCAGTTAATGCCTTTATGATGGAAACCTATGTGGGTATCCAAATGTTCTGCTCTGATTTCCCAGACACAGTCACTTAGAAACTCTTCCCTAGGGTACTCATAACAAGTTTTGTCCTACTGATGGGTCATGGTCTTCCTACTGGAAACTGCTTATTGACAGTAAAGTGAGAATGAAACAGATGAGCCTATAAGTTTTGAGGCTGCACTGATACTGCTTTTGTAAACCTTTAGAGCTTGCCTGGCCTGCCACTAGGTATGGGTTGTACAGACTAATAGCAGAATCACTGGAGGAGGTGAGGAGGTGGTTTACGGGGGAAATCAAGGGTGTCTTCCTCTTGGAGACTTTGTAACCCACTCTTGAGGACCATGCAGACTGAGAAAAAGCAAAATGAGCCTCTGTGAGAAATGCTTTACAGGGGTCTGCAAAATGGAATAATGATAGTACTGCTATGGACCCAAAAGAAGGGTGTTTTGCCTCTCTCTCTCTCCTCTGTCCTGTTTGTAAATCCCTTATCCTGCAGTGTGAGAAGCTTGGAAACCATTATTCTGGAGAGGTGATAGTGTACAAGAGAAGGAAGAAGGAGTTAATAGTAGCTCTTTAGTGACTGTGTTTGAGGCACGTGGGGTCTTTTTCTTGTACACCATTTCTGGAATCTTGAACTCACTGCTTTTTGTTGATTAATAGCTATCAAAAGACATATGGTTACAGGCAGCACACTGGCAGTACTGGGAGGTGTCTCTAGACCATGTTCCTGGAACATGCTTCCCATTCCCGTCGCTGGCTGCGCGCTCACTGGTGTCGGCAGAGCTCATTGCTTTTCTGCCTGGCTGAGGAACAAGTGCCAAAGTGGAGAGGAGAAGCTGTTCAATGCTTTAGCCTGTGGAAAAGTGAGCATCAAGAAGAATAGAGTTCTGCATATACCCATGATCGAATACCCACAGAGCAGTTTGGTGCCATTCTTCAAAAGAGTAAGGTGTTCCCCGTAAGGGCACATGGCAGGGCTGTAATGCCTAGCAGTTTACTGGGATGCCTGACTTCTCCATTAGGGCTCACTGCTTCTCTTGTGGATGATGGACTTAGAAAAATTGTCTTGGGACACTGAGTGTGCACCCATCGTGTTCTATCTCACCATAGCTGCTGGCATCGTTATGATTGTCTTTTGGATACCTGGTATCTGGGGAGAGAACAAGGATGCCCACTGAATTCTGTTCTCATTGCAAATATGGTTTGCTCAGGGTGGGGAGATGTGAAAGAAGAGATCTCCTGGATAATAATTTCTGCTTCCTCCTGTCTGCTTTCTGTCTCTGTGCTTCTAGCTCTGGCTGTCTCACCGCCTCCTTCCTCCCCCCACCCCCCTCCTTCCCTCTCCTTCAGGAGTTCCCCTCTTGCCCACACCTGATATTCAATCCCGGCAGGGGTAGTGCCTTTTGCTGAGATCAGACACGGTGCTGGGGAATCATGTGGCAGAGGAAGGTTGCTATAAATATAGTTAAACCCTGCAATCACTGCCTTTGGGCAGGAAGGGGAGAAAGTGAGAGAGGCACAAGGAGGAGGAGGGGTGGAGAGAAAGTGAGTGCAGGAACAGGACAACTCAGAGTGGTCTGAAGAGACAGAGAAAGGAAGGAGGGAGGAGAAGAAAGTGCAGAGGCCATGGTCTCAGCCAGAACATGAGGTGGTTCTAGGTAAGGCCCAGAGCGGCTGCTCCGTTGCAACTGAGCGTGAGGAAGAGCAGAGGCATGGAGAGGTCAGAGACCGTGACGCAGGAACCCAGATCAAAGTCAGCATTGTGGGGGGGCACACCGCAATACGACTATGTCTGCTTTGAGAAATGCACCCGTTACGGGATACCTTTGGAGGCAGGACGTGAGGCCGGGGGCACAAGGGACGACCTGCACTACCTGGAGAACTCCCTCAGCCACCCAAAGGTAGGGCTGGAGAACCGGGACGTTTGTGGCAGCACAGGTCTCCCTGGGATCACATAGGCTCTAGGGGCTCCCAGAATGATGCTGGTAGAGCACATACCCCCATCCATTCCCAGTCCTACCAACTTTCCCCTTGGCTCGCTGAGGACTTGCAATGAGGATTATACATGTCACATTGCAAAAGATTAGAGAATCAGTTCCATGGGCGTATCCAGGAATTTCTCTTTTGAAACTCTCTGAAACATCTGAGAGTTTGCAAATGTGTCCTAGACTAAACTCTTCCAAAACCACTCCCTATCTGATTTGGAAGCAGCAGCCCAAACGGGAAGGTGTCTGGAGAGAGGTCTGATGGGGGCAGTTTGTGCTTTATTTACACTAATGCAAGGCAATGGTTTGGCTGCAGCAGTCAGGCTAATGGGGTGGGACAGGATGGAGAGGTACGTGTGTCCAGCTGGAGCTGAGCTCCACCAGGATCCAGCCTTTCACCCACCAACTGGTGCCGGCTGGGGGCAGCTGGTGGGAAGGAGATGTCCGATCCCACCAGCCGTGCCCGACCCCAGCTGGCCCTGGGTGAGTGTCACGGCTTGGCTGAGAGGATGGCACACTGGGAGGATGGCACACGCCTGCCCCATGGGGTGCGAGTGGAGCAATGCCCGAGGGCTGGAGGGCTGAGGTGGGTTAAGGAAACGCACCTTGTGCTACGGGAACCATTAGTGAGTTGGGGGCAGGGGGGGAGGGGGAGCTGTGGGATGCAAGCTGTTTCTTCAGTAAAGCACATCCACGCACAAAACCATCCCAGTTCGCATGTATCCACCCGGTATTCTAGTCCTACTTGTCTAAAACCACTCTCACAAGCAGGTGCAGGGGACACAGTGCATCAGTACAACCCACCTCCCTGGCACTGGAGTGTCTTTGTTCTTCTCTCCAGAGGTCAATGCATGTAGGCAGACAACCTCACCCACAAACAAGCAGGCCATCAAATGCATTGCCATGCATATCTTCAGGCAGTAATGTCCCCAGGCAAGCACGCATTTGTGAACACAATTAGCAATTTAAAAAAAACAGACAGCCGTATTTATAGATTTACTGAAAAATATGCCCTAGAAATACTTTTACATAAACAATCACATACACATGTGCATGTGCTTTTCTGCATGAAACTTTGTATGCGGGCATATTCTGACAAAACCAGGCTTGCTCTGTGTGTGTGTGTGTGTGTGTGTGTGTGTGTGTGTGTGTGTATTTTGCTAGCCATTTATGCACACGCAGATAAATTATAAATATGCCTTACAATGTACACCTTGCACAAATGTGCACACTTACGTCATTAGCATGAAGAACAACCTGCTTCACACTTTTTCATCCATTTGCATGCAGAGTAACCATTAAGATTTCTTTCCCCACTGTCATGTGAGAAAAGAGTGGGCAGAGATTTTGACTCTGTTGTGCCCTTTTCTTTTGCTAACCGTTGCCTTCTGGTTTATGTGTAGATTGGAAGCTCTTTCACACTGGTTCTGTGGCTTGATTGGGTTTACACAGGCCCCAAAACAGTGAAATCTTGGTCTTTGGTCTGGGACCTTCCAATAACAGATGGTCAAAAAAACATGTAGTGTTTAATAGGTAATAAAATAATAGTAGTAGTAGTAGTATAATACTAATATATGCATAAATCTGGACAATTAAGATAGTAGATATATGATAGATGATGTAATATACATTGCTGAAAACATACATTTTACTGCAGGATTTTGTATCGTTTTCTTTCCGCCTGAGAAAGCAACTACAGCTGGTGAGGTATTTAGAAGCTTTGGTTTTTTGACTGTTTTTTGGTGTTCATGGCAGAGACCTCAATCGGCAATACACAGACAGGCAATAAGTAATTAAGCAATGCAGTAATGTAGAATAACAAACTTATAGAAAGATGTAGGTGAGAGGGGCCCCTGGAGGTCTCCAGCCCAAGCCCCTGCTCACAGCAGGACTGACTCCAAAGCTAGGTCAGGCTGGCCAGGGCCTTGTCCAGGCACATCCTGAACGTTTCCAAGACCGAAGATTCCCCAGCCCTCTGAGCATCTGTCCCTGTGCTGAACCACCCTCAAGAGGGGATGGATGGGGTCATGATTTCCTTTTGCATGGACTTTCCTTTCTTGCAAGTTGCACCTTTTTCCTTTTGTCCTTCACTGTGTCCCCCTGAGAAATCTTGCTCTGGTGTTCATCTCCCTTCAGGTGTTAGATCTCCCCTTTGCCTTCTGTTTTTTAGGAAGAATGATGATTTTTTTGCTGCCTTCCACCCCTCACATGTCCCTCATTATGTCTAAGCAGCTGAGCACAGACTTTTTACTGGCATTTAAATTTACTTATGAGAAGTTTCTTCTTTGAGACCAAATATGGCTATTCTTTGGTGATCCTTCACAAAAGAAAACCACAACTAAGGAACATCACCTCAGGAATGGCTAGAAGGCAGGAGTGAGAGGGGTGAGCAGCACAGCGCAGGGCTGCCACAATGGCCAGGAGCAGCAGGTTAAAAACAGTATGCGCTGGCAGTGCTGTGGGAAGGGATTTCAGGACTGAAATGTGCTGTGCAGAGCATATTGATCAGTCTGAATGGCATGGGAAATGCTTAGGCTTTGCACTGTGGGAAGGGGGCAGTTTCATGCAGGTGCTGGGCTCTCAGAAAATACCTCCCAGAAGAGTCTTGAGATTGTGATGCTGTACGTATTTTTCCCGGGGATTCTGTGCAGCCTTTCCTCCATTAGTCAAGCAATGAAACTTCCCCATCTTTTTTGGAAAGACAATTTTGTTTACAGTTAAACATCAATAAATGCTTCCTCCCTGAAAATTAACTTTTACCTGGTCGTGCTTTCTCCCTGGATGCTTTTTGGCTTGGTTTGGTTTTTATTGCTTTTTTTTGCCCCTTCTTTAGCTATATTTATACCTTCAGCTGATTTTGCACCATTATCATGCTCTCACTCAGCATTTAGCCAAGCTAGGCATGACAGTACATTTTCTGGCACAACCCTTTAGGTGGTAATTGACATCTTTTAAAATTCTCTTCAGTTTTTCTGGTGCTCAGAAAACCCTGCGTTCCTTGCGTTAGAGAGGGAGCATCAGAGGAAGGCACAGTCTAAGCCCTACTGTGTTATATTTTTAGTTTTACGTGTCTTCTAGTGGAGTGGATATTTCTGCCTAACCTAATTTTGCTTTAAGGTCATCCTCTGATTTCAATTCTTTCTCTGTCCCACAATCTCTTACCATTTTTAATAACGCCAGAGTCCTGGAGAAGGAAAACATGTGTATGATGCATTCTCTAAATTGAGACTAACTTGTTCTCCAGGACAGAACCTTCATTTTTGTGTCTGGAGACTAACTCCTATTTTTCTCCACATCCAGAGTGCACCACTTTCCATCCAGATAGAAGCCATGACCTAGAGTACCATCTGAGAACATTTAGAATTCCTACTATTATACTGCCATGCTGTTCCATCTGGGCAGATGGAAGACTAATTTGAACATCACACTTGGCATGGCTTTGAGTTTGTAGTTTGCATTAAGCTGTGTTCGATATAAACCCATCCTTCATGACCATGAAACATTAGGCAGTGAAACATTAGCTGAGGTGATGTGAAGATCCATTTGTCTAAAATCTGCTAGTACTTGGTGTTTCTGGCTCAAATACACACAGTGAGAGAAAAAATGAGCAGTCTGCTGTTTAGGGCTGGATTCTGTATGTGACAGCTTACCTTGTATATGAAGTTCTTCAAACTTATGTTTCATTGTCCTTTCTCTGTTATAAGGGACAGAGTATGGCCATCCCTTACTGCAAAAAGGCTGCATTGCTTAATTTGCCTAGAGTGTGTTGATAATCACGTGGTTAATAATTACATTAAATTTGTCAACTTCCAATACAGTGATGAATGGAAAAATACATTCAGATGTTCAGATAAGAACAATTTGTTTAAGAGACAGTAGACAAACCACCTTAAGAACAGAATGATTTAAAAAAGCCTAGATGTGTGTTCTGTGAAAAAAACACTAGATTTTTGAAGGGAGATATTGCACATGGTTCAAGTGTCTCTTGAGGAATATATGCAAATAAATAAACTACTAAGGACCTTCAGTCATATTTGTTAAGTGGAATACGAATTGGTAGAGCACTCAGATGCTCAGAGAATATGGGTGCTCAGAGAATCTGGGGAATTTCCACCCTTGGAGATGTTTAGGAGTTGCCTGGACAAGGTCTTGAGCAGCCTGATTTGGCTTTGGAGTTTGCATGCTGTGAGCAGAGGCTTGGACTAGAAACCTCCAGATGTGCCTTCCAGTGTAAATCTTTCTGTGAGTCTCTGAATCTATTTGATCTCAAAGGAACAGCAGCAACATCTCCTAGGTCACTTCAAAAGGAGGAGGCACAAAGATGTCAAATAGAAATGTTTCCTAAGCACAGGGTAGTGCTTTATGTCTCTTATATATCTTGTCATTCCCAAGCTGAAGTGTCTGATTTTGCTGATGAAAGCATTGCTCACTCTCGTCCTGCCACTCAGAAAATCTTAGAGAAGCAGATATTGTGCTGGAGAGGAAGCAAAGGGTCACCTTCTCGCAGGTGGAAAGTACCAAGATCACAGGCCATGCCTCAGGTGGTAACTTGACCTAAAGTAAAATCATAGAATCGTAGAATCACAGAATGGTTTGGGTTGGAAGGGACCCCAAAGCCCATCTAGTTCCAACCCCCCTACCATGGACAGGGACACCCTCCACTAGACCAGGGTGCCCAAAGCCCCATCCAACCTGGCCTTGAACTCTTCCAGCCATGGGGCCTCCACAGCTTCTCTGGGCAACCTGTGCTGGTGCCTCACCACCCTCACAGGGAAGAATTTTCTCCTTATATCTAATCTAAGCCAAAGCTTGTTCATTGAAGGACATATGAGGGAGAGAGAATTATTTTCTGCTTCTCAAATGCACACCTTCCCCACCTGTACTCTGAAAGAGTGAGGTAGGATAGTTGTTCTTCAGGAAATCTGATAAACCAGCACGGGGGGGGGGGGGGGGGGGGGGG
>VWZZ01002494.1:171512-249611 GCA_013399095.1 Psophia crepitans
CTTCAAGCTCCCTTGGGATCTTGTTGTTGACAAGATGGCACAACTACCAAGTTTACTACAGATCCTTGTATGAAATGTCATTGGTAAGCGCATTTAGCTAGTTGTGAATTGCATATAACCAATTGCATTTCAGCATTAGTATCTGAAAACTAAGACTACTTTATGTAGTTAGGAAATTCAGACAAATTGTAGATATGAGAGGACTTAGCATAATGATTTGGGTAAATAATGGGAGGAGGCGTGTAGTACCCTGTGTATGTCTGAGCTGATGCTGCTTCTTTTCCTCTGCAGGCACTATCAGTGGCTGTGTGCCCTGTTAAGCATTCCTTGGCAGCGGGAGGAACAGATGCAGGACATTCCTGCAGCCTGTTTGACAGTGTAATGCCTCTTGAAACCTCCAGAGATGTTTTATAGTGCTGCTGAAATCTATGAGACAACCCTGAGGGTGGCAACCTCATGCGAACTATTTTGACCTTCTTTTGTACCTTTGCTTAATCTCATCAGACCACAGTCAGCTCTTTTGCAGGATATTAGAAAGCAATTAATATTCTGTGATCATATTTGTACCCCCAAAAAGGAGACAAAAAGGTTTTGATGAGCTTGGGAAGAGGGAACCAGAAAGGGTTCAAAGGGCTGGAGCACCTCTCCTATGAAGACAGGCTAAGAGAGCTGGGTTTGTTCAGCCTGGAGAAGAGAAGGCTCTGGGGAGAGCTAATTGTGGCCTTTCAATATTTAAAGGGGTTTTATGAAAAGGATGGAGAGGGACTCTTTACTCAGGTAGATAATGATAGGACAAGGGGGAATAGGTTTAAACTAAAAGAGAGGGGATTTAGATTAGACATTAGGAGGAGATTCTTCCCTGTGAGGGTGGTGAGGCCCTGGCACAGGGTGCCCAGAGAAGCTGTGGCTGCCCCCTCCCTGGAAGTCTTCAAGGCTAGGTTGGATGGGGCTTTGGGCAACCTGGTCTAGTGGAGGGTGTCCCTGCCTATGGCAGGGGAGTTGGAACTAGATGGGCTTTGAGGTCCCTTCCAACCCAAAGCATGCTGTGGTTCTATGAAAGGAAAAAGGGAAAAAAAAAAGAAGATAAACTGCACCTGTCTGAGAGTTTCTGTGTCTCTGTCTCCCTGCTTGGGTACATTTGGGTCTGCACTTCGGACTGTTAGTAGATCTGCCTTTTCATTTTTAATGCTGTTTGTGAAGGAGCATTTGCTTTACCTTTTCCTTTTGATCTCTCTTGCTTTCCGCCTCTCTAGCTTTATGGCCAATACACAGACCAGATAACCGACTTTGCAGAGAAGGAAGCAGCAAAACTACTGAATAAGAAGCAGGCCCAAAAGAACAATGAAAGACCCCTGAAACGTGACAGTCAAGTAGAGATCAAAGAAGAACACTATTCCAAATGTCAAGGTAGGGACAATCCATCTTTCATTACCCTATGACCAGGTACTGGGTAGGCCAGCCAGAGAGATGAAATTTCAGCAAGGCAAAAAGGCGAGAAAATTGTGATCAGTCAGAGGAGAAACAGGGAAGGAAGGAAGGAAAAGGAATCACAGTGGATCAAAAGACTTTTTCATGTGAGCTTTCATCCTAGGAAGAGTCAAGATCTGTTTGGAAAAAAAGACCAGTCCTGAGTTAATGATTATTTCCACAACAGATCTCTGTAACAGGAGGCAAAGGACTTTCTTGTTGCAGATTTTTGCTGGTAGTACACAAGATGTTAAATTCTGCCCCGTCACAGCCCCCCCTCTTTTTTTTTTTTTATTTTGAAACAGCATAAGATTTTGCAAGGCTGTGTAAGACAGGGATCAGTACCAGTCTTTCAACACCAAGTCCATGATGCTTCCAAATAAATCCTTTTTATAGTCAGTTCTCAGCACAGGAGAGACAGACACAGGTTTCATCTATGTTCCCAGTTTTTCTGGTTCACTTTTCCCTCCACAGACTGTGCTAGACGCATCCAGAAATATGTTACCAAGAAGCTTGGAGAGGACTGGATTTTCTTGGTTCTGCTGGGTCTGGTCATGGCGTTGGTGAGCTGGGGAATGGATTATGCCAGTGCGAAGAGCCTACAGGGTGGGTCCCGTTCAGGTGTTGCAAAAGCACACTGTAAATAATATGAATGTTTTATGAAGCCCAGTGACTGATGTTCTTCCTCCTTTAACATCAGCATCCCATCCTCACATCCCACTGCCTGAAAAGTTTGAAGTACTTGCAACATAGTAGAGAAAAGGTGAACTAGGGAGAGGTTCTTTAAAGGGATGGCAGGGGAAGATTTGGAAGCAAGTGGGCAGAACCAAAGGATCTATGTATAATGAGTCAAAGACAAACCATTGTTTTGGCTCCATTTCCCTCCTGCTCCCTTGAATATGTAGGGGCACAAGAAAGCAGTACTGTTGTTCTTCCTGTTATGCTGGTTGCCGTCCTCCCCAGGAATATTGAGCATATGGGGGATGAGGAGGGGAAGGGGCTCTTAGATGCCCTCCTGACACTGTTTCTGCTTTTTACCTCATTATTGTTCTTTCCAATTTTTATTTATACAGTGCCCTGCCACTTCCTGCTACCTGGCCCCATAGTGCTCTCTCCTTCGGTTCTTTTCACAAATATCTCCTAGTCACTGTCTTATATCCCTTCCTTGTATTTTTCCTGTGTTTCCTCTCCCCTTTGCCAGCTACAACAATTACAAGATCTTTCAGTCCCCCTGCCCCCCATCTCGGTGCACACGCAACATTGCCCACATCCCATTAGCTCTGCTGTTCCTTTGTCCTTACTTTCAGGTCCCAGTTCAGTCAGGACACACACAGGCACACACACCCCAATCCTTTCCTCTCAGCACTCTTGGCTGCTGCTGTCCACCAGACACTGCAGTTCCTCAAAGCTACCACTATTCCTTCAGCCCAGTGTTCCTCCCTCTAGACTTTCCCCATCTCCAGGCATCTGGCTTACCCTACCAGTCTAATAAGGACCCTGTCCTTTACACTCCCTACAGCTGTGTCCTTTGGGTTTTATTTTCTTTGCCTCTATCAGGTCTCAGCTTCCTGCTGCGTGGGGAGCCAGATCTGGGCACAGGTTTTAGTAGAGCCTAAGAACAGAGAGACACTTCTATCCATTCCTGCAGAAAGCCTGTTTTATTGGGGAACTTGTACTCAAAAAGTAACAAGGCTTGTCTTAGAAAAAATAAGGACTTTAGGATAGCATTTCTCAGGGAGGTTTAGGAAGTATGTGATTCTTTCATGTCTACCAACCTGTTTGGAGCAGCTGTGGTTACTGACAACTTCTTTCTTTGTCTGTCTACAGCCTACAAGTGGATGTACAGAGAGCTGCACCCGAATGTTCCTATGCAGTATGTGGCGTGGGTCTCATACCCACTTGTTCTTATTCTGTTTGCGGCCATTTTCTGCCACCTCGTCTCTCCACAGGCTGTTGGTGAGGGCGGAAGGCATGGCAAGACTTGTTTCTGTCTGCCTTGTTTCTCTTATTCCATTTGCCTGTGAGTTTTGTTCATCTTCTGCTCTGCCGTTGGTTTCAGGATCTGGGATCCCAGAGCTCAAGACCATTATGAGGGGAGTGGTCCTCAAGGAGTATCTCACTCTCAAAGCTTTTGTGGCCAAAGTTGTGGGCCTCACAGCTGGGCTTGGAAGTGGCATGCCTGTGGGAAAAGAGGTAAATATTGCTGTTTTCATGTGCAGTAGTGACCAGGGTCTGGCAGGTCAGGGAGGAGCTGGCTGTGGAGGAAGAGTCTATAAATGTTTTCATTCTTTTGTCACCATTCTTCTTCTCAAAGCTCTGTTCTTTCCAGAAATGCTTATCTTCCATTGGCCACTTCTCTTCAACTTTGAATCTTGATATAGAAAACATCAAAGAACTCAAGTCAGGTAGTTTTTGAGAGGGGAAAAAAAAAGAAGATTGGAGGACTGGCTGAGATGGCCAAAGAGAAATGATGAGATCTGCAGTGGCTAAATGGTTGTCAGTAACCAGAGGGTAACCCTCTCTGATTTCCTCTTCCTCTTCTTTCGCAGGGTCCTTTTGTGCATATTGCCAGTATCTGCGCTGCAGTCCTCAGCAAGTTCATGTCAATCTTCTGTGGTGTGTATGAGGTAAGGCACATGTCCCTGCATACAGCTCTTCCACAGGCTGAACTCCTAAGACACATGGGATAGTATTGGTAGGACACAAAGGACGGAGGAAACATATGGATTAAAGTTCACTGTACTGCTATAGTGCGGTAAAACACAAGCCAGAGAAAATGGTAGCGGGAGGCCAGATATACATTCAAATAACTGTGCAGGACCACCAATGTTACCTACCCATTACGCAGAGGCTCGTTAGGAACATGCGTTTGACAAGTTTTCTGTCTCATGATGCCGATACCTTTGCACTGTGATCATTGCCTGTATAAAAAAGTAGCTGCAGACAAAGATCAGTTTCTCTTTAAGCCGAATTTATACAGCATTGCTAATTACAGACACTGACTCTCTCTAGGCTTTTGCTGTCGCAGAACAGCCTCTGCAGGCTGACCACTGTACTCGCTCATTGTATAAAAAATTAACTGCATATATATATCTAAATGTAGGAACTGCTTTACATACAGGCTCTTAGCAGAAATTGGCTATGTAATACAACAATAGGAGGTGCTCCTCTACTTGAGTAGGTCCTGTCCATGCATAAGGACCAGATGTCACTGCTGAAGACCAGCTGATAGTACTAAAGCCTGCACTAGCACTAAAGTGTGTAGACCCTGCTATCTGTAATAGCAATGGCTGAATCTGCTGCTGGCTGTTGCTTTGTTTTATTCTTCTGGATCCTAACCCCCTGGCTTTGCTCCCTCTAACCCCAGCATGCCCTTCTCTGGCTGCACTCTCTGTTCCAGAATGTGCATAGGCAGTTCGACCTCCCGCCGGCGGCTTGCGCAGTTGGAGTTGGATGTTGCTTCAGGGCTCCTTTCGGAGGCAAGTGTCTTCCTATATGTGACATTTAACGTACAGCTCATTCAGCCTCTTGCTGTGAGATTTCCTGCTCTCAGGAAAGGTTCTCTACAGATATCTCTCCATTCTAGCAACACAGGTTGGTTCTTTTCGCGCGGAACTGGTGGCAGTGAAAGAAAGGGAAGGTTGTAGAAAAAGTAACACCTATTAATTTGCTGATTTCTAATGATGCACCTTGTTCAGTCCTTGCCTGCCATGGACATTGTTAAACTTGGAGAGCACCAAAGGCTGTCCAGAAAATGAATAAGGGTCAAGTAGAGAACAGAAGTTTAAAAAACCCTTCAGGTAAGCAGTAGCAACATCTAAGGGCAGGAGATGATCGCAAATATGACAGGAAGTGACAATGTGAACAGGAAACAGCCATATGAATACTTCATTAGTGGACTGGAGAACAGAAATATCAGTGTGTAATTTTGGGGATCCCCATATAAAAGAGATGCGAAGGGCCAGTAGGATGGGTGGAAGGTTGGAGTATAGGTATATGAGGAGAAGCTGAGGAAGCTGGGTTTGCTCACCCTAAAGGAGAAGAGGCTAAGGGAGGCAGGGGGGTTGGGGGCATCTAACAGATGTCATCAACCACCTAAAGGGGGACTTTAGCAAAGGTAGATCCAGTTTGTTTTCAGAGCGGCACAGTGCAAGAGGCAACGGGCACAGCTTGCAACAAGGGAAATCCTGACTGTGTGTAAGGAAAACATGCTCCCCTTCCCCAAGGGTGGTTCAGCACTGGCACAGATGCTCAGAGGGTCCAGGGACCCTTGAAGATGTTCAGGACTCACCTGTCCAAGAACCTGATCTAGCCTTGGATTTAGCACAACTCTGAGCAGGGAGTTGGACGAGACACCTCCAGTGGTCCCTTCCCACCTTTCTATGATCCCACTGTGAGGAGAAATGTGGAAATTTATCTCTGTCCCCTCATTTGTACTAGTCTTCTGATACACAGAATTTTCTTACCCAGCACCTGTGCCAGAGGCACACAGAAACTTCTTCCTAAAACAGTGGAAATATATTCATAAAGTGGAAATACATTCATAAATAATTTGTCTTAAAATGTTCTCCATTCCTTGTTGTGCCTTCATTTCACTTTCTCCCCCTGCACTGCCCTGAACCTTTCTCCGTGGTTATTGTGCCCAGAAGTTTAACGAGTTTTTAAAATGAGATGTTTTTTCTAAGCTGGCTTTATTTCTTCCATGCAGTATGTCCCTGTTAGCCTTCAAATGGATGAGTTAGCTGACAAATGCGACATGGTCTTGCATCAAAAATAATCATAATCTTTACTCTGGTTTGATATTAAAATAATGAAAGAATACAGTTTGTCAGCTACAAATTAGAGGTCCTTCAGTTGAAAACTTGAGAAAAGACGTACAAGGAAGAAAATCAGGTGCAGCAAGAGAAAGGCTGGGGGCTGTGTATATGTAGGCAATATATCAAGCTGGAGACTGCCTGAGCTGAAGACTGAGGCCTCACGGCAGAACTTGCCAGTCTGCAAAATACCTTGAGAGAAAGCAGGTTCAGAACCAAGGATTAAACCACAGTCAGGTGGAACCTTTGGTAGTACACAGGAGAACGGTGTCTCTCATAATGGCAAAAAAAAAAACCCAAAACCCAAACCCCCATTTAAAATAAAACCCACACAAACAAAAAACAACCCCACAACAAAAACTTCCCATAACACAGTCTACAGTTCTTGCTTCTTTCTCTGTACCTGGAATTAATGCAGTCTCAGGACACATTATGCATATTTCACCAGGCGAGGCTAGAGAAGAAAAAAGGAGGGTAAAGGAGGAGTGGTCTAATTGCTGTCTTCTGTAGTGAAAGGAGATGTTAAAGAGACAAAATAGCCAAACTCTTCTCTAAGAACTGTGAAAGGACAAGAGACAACAGGCACAATTTGCAACAAGGGAAATTCTATCTATGCATTAAAAAGGGTTCTCTCCTTGTCCCAAAGATGGTTCAGGGTGGCACAGGTGTCAAGAGAGACTGGGCTGGGGAATCTCAGCCCTTGGAAGTGCTCAGGGCTCACCCAGCACCCTGATCTAGTCTTGAAGTTAGTCTGGCCTTGAGCAGAGATTTGGAGAAGAAGCATTTAGAGGTACCTTCCAGACTAAAACTTGCTGTGAGTTTGTGATAACATGGTAGTATGGGAGCAAACTGAAAGTTATCGTAGCTTTTGTAGCCCTAGTTGCGTTCCTCTTATGGATTCACACCAAATTGATTTCCATTACCTGGGAGCCATGTAATCTGGCCTTAGTCCAGGATATAGCTTGCAACCTCACATCATATTGCCCATACTGTGTAACTTCTTGGGCTTGTTGCTGGTAAACACCACCCTATGTATCAATGAGGAGCCCTCAAAATGAATTTGAAGAACCAAGACCTTGTCAAGCAAAAGGTGCCCAGCCTACTATTTGAGTGCACTCTGGTACTCTGTCTGTTTGTTTTGGTCTGTGTATCTACTCCTATGCTGCTACACAGCACCAGCACTCTGACACAGTGCTGGGTCCTGGGAGATGCCATATGCTACAGGCTGTTCTCAGTGGTTGCTATAGGTCTCTTTATCCCATACTGTTCTTCAACTCTCTCATCAGACTTTGCACCTTCAAACAACTCTATATCTTGCCATACTGCGGGCCATGTTGCATGTACCCTCAGTTTCAAGCTGTTAATCACGATGCTGGTGGGCTATAACACAACCTTCTCACTATTCCAGACACTTTGAACTGAACCCCATCCCTGTTCTGGACGTGATTATGACTTAAGGCCACAAGGGCATTAATAAGGTCCAGAAGTTACCTAAGGCAAAACTGTGGGTAAGGGCACATTGTTCTGGCTCAGGGAATGGTCATTTCTGTTGGGTTTTGCAGCGATAGCCTTAAGACATCTTTTGTTTGAGCCTCTATCAAACACCTGCTCAGGTAAACAGGAATTCATGGCCTTCCGGCCTTAGAATTCAGCCTGGCCACTCAGATTCCCACCATAACACAGGACCACCCTTTCTCAAAACTCTCCTGGGAGATATAACAGGCTACACTGGGAACGTGTGATAGTAGAAAGTACCAAATACACAGGCTTTTAACAGTAGTGTATCATACACCACCTAGGATTCAGACAAAATAAAACCTGTCAGCTCATCTTTCACCATTCTCAGGCACTTCAGGGTGAAATCTTGGAGAAGGAGTGGAAGAGCATTTTCTGCCTTTCAACAACTCTACGTGTTCCAAAACAATTTCAGGAGACACTCTACCTTTTATACCTTCCATCTCCATTTAGTACCAATATTGATTTCACCAGGAGAGCACAATGCTTTACTAGGTGGTGTCATCTGCTCACCTACCCGGGGTGACAGGACCTTCAGCATCTGTCTATGCTTAGTTCTGGACATGCATGTGTCTTGCACACACAGACTCACAGGGTGGGTTTTTTGAGGTACCCTCTGGCACATGTGCATCCTGAGGTTCCCTGCCAAAGTAAAAGAGATGGAGTAAAACGTACTCATGCACCTTCCACCCTCTGGAGGATTTTCCATGATTTTCTTCTACGGTGACAAAAAGATGCATGTTTCAATGAAAGATGAGATGCTGTCTTCTCCACATGTCTTGAAGATGTGATTCCAGCTCTATGCCTGTCTTGTCTTTTGAATATTTTGAAGCCATCCAGAAGGGAAAAGTAAGATAAATATAGCTATAACTCTGAGACTAGTGACAGAGCTGGGTGACAGCATGTGGCCATACCTGCCAATTCTGTTACTGACTCTCTGCTTTCTCTCCTTCTTTCTCCTGTTTGTCTGTCTCTCCTTGTCTCTTTCACCAGTAGCAGCCATATTATTACACAGATGTCCTGACTGTGGGTTGCGCTGTGGGGGTCGGCTGCTGCTTTGGGACACCACTTGGAGGCAAGTGGCTGTTCTGTTTCCTTTTTCTCAGGTACCTACATCCTCTCCTGCCTAGTCCTCTTCTCCTCTCCCCCTTCCCTGCAACGTATTTTTGATCTGTCACCTACTTTGAACGACGAAGCTTTCCTTTAGCGTTACCAACCTCCCCAGCATCTCTGACGCAGACTTTTTCCACACATTGTCAGCCTTCTGGAGAGAAAGAGGGGAAGGCTCTCTAGAACAGTGGTCTCCAAATTGGGGTGTCCATACCCCAGAGGGTGCAGAAGATGATCCACTGGGGTGTGGGAAGGAAATATTGGAATGTCTAGTTTTTCTAATCTAAAAATAATAAGAAATAAATTAAGCTTTACTAATATTTACTATACATGCTGGCAGTGGTGCCCTCCCTTGATCTGTATGTCAGACTTGGCACATACAGTGCATGAGGTGTCCTGGGTGGGGAGTCATTCACAACGTGGAGGGTTGACACTGGTGCATTCACCCATTTGCTCGCTTTCAGCACATTGCGATGTGTTGCAATCAATGTGTGCCCACTTAAGTGGATTTATGGATTATATTGTCTAGTGTTAGCTAAACTAACCCTCACAAAACGGTCAAGTGGCTTAAAATGAATCCTGCAAAGAGACTGCGGGTTGAAGATATTACTAGTATTGTGAGCACAGATGAACAACAAGCAAATGGCAGAGCTGATGCTTCTCCTACTCCTAGTACAGGCTCTTAATCAGCCAAATTATGAGGTACAAACAATGACTAGCTAATCAGGTCTGATGAAGAAGTTGGCAAAAAAAAAAATCAAAATTATCAAAGGCTATTTTAAATAGGGATTTATATCCACTATCACTAATGAAGAACCTCACCCTCAGCATATATTGTACATGGAGAAGTTAGCTAATGACACTATGAAGCCATCAGAATTAGCAAGACATTTAAAAGCGAAGCATGAAGACAAACCTCTACGATTTTTCCAGTGATACTTCAAGCTATGTGATATTCAATCCAGTACTTTGCAAAACTTCACTGAACTTCATGATAAATGTTTAGAAGCTTCCTTTGAGGTTTCTCACTTCACAGCAAAAGACAAAAAGCCACACAGCACTGGGGAAACACTGTTCTTCCTGCCACAGCAAAACCAGCTGCAATAATATGCAGAAAGCAGTATGATGGCAAATGAAAATACATTCCTTTGTCAGCAAACATTGTTGGAAGATGCACAGAAAACACTGATGGAGATTTGAAGAAACAAGTACCAGTTACACAGTGTGAGAGGCTGGCTGTGCAGCTGGGTGGAAGTTCGGGTGTTTCTAACATGTCTTGGCTTACGGTATTCGCTAGATTCTGTTGCAACAGGGGAATAGGGGAAGAACTGCTTTCTGTGAGCCACTAAAGGGAAGATCTACCAGAGAAGCTATATTCTCAACAGTTAATTGCTTCTTTAATGAAAAAGCTTTATGGAAAAGCTGTGCAAGTGTAACGACGGGTGGAGCAGCTGCTTTGAGTAAGAAGAGAACTGCGTGGTAAGGTTACATAGATAGCACCATACCTGGATTCATTCACTGCCTTGTTTGCAGGCAAGATATTGCAGCAAAGAAACGGGAGCCAGACGTGCACATCGGTGTGGTTAATTTCATGAAAAGGAGGGCCTCGACACAGCAGAATCTTTGCAATACTTCGTAGTGAGATGGGCAGTGACCACGAAAATCCTTTGTACCATACAGACGTTTGCTGGTTATCTTGTGGCAACAGGCTTTTAAAAGAGATGTTGAATTTAAAGACCAGTTATACATTTTTCTTTTCCAAAAAGACAAGTGTTCTGAATTTGCTGATCTTCTCTGTGATGACAAGTGTCTGTCAATAGCATGCTACCTAGCAGTTATTTTCATAAAAATAAACATACTTGATGCATCCCTTCAAGGTAAAATTCATGTTCTAACAGTGGATGAGTAAGTAACTGCTTTTCAAAAGAAACATACGGAGATTTTGTGAATTTGTTGCCAAATACAATGTGTATCACCTACAAAAAATCTTCTGCATGTACACTTAAAAAACTTGGAAATCAAACTTGCTGATCTGTTTAAAAATGGATTTTGAACCCATTTGTAAAAGATACAAAAATTCAACACCTTCTGATTAATTTGCAGGAACAACCGATTGACATCAGGGAAGATGGAAATTTACTATCCAAATTTCAGTAAAAAACTTTGCATAAATGGTGGATGGGATTGAAAAATTAATGTCATGATTTAATCAGCACAACCAGACATTTGAATCACTGTATCACAGTGTTAAACCCAGATTTTAAAAAAATAAACAATATTTTTAGTGAGAATATAAATTTTTTGTTCCATTAATAAACAAAAATTTATTTATTTAAAAATTGATTATTTCAACTTTATCTCTTCCTTTTTTAATTTCTGTTTTCTGTGTATGTTGTACATTGTACATAGTATATTTGTACAGTAGTACCTGTATATAATTTTTAAATACACATATATTGGGGAGAATGTGCTCAAAAATATTTTATTGGTAGGGATGCACAGTCAAAGAAGGGTGGAGACCACTGCTCAAGAAGACTATTTAGAAGCCTCTCTCATGCTTCTAATATTACACTTCTGATTTTAACTTTGCTCCCTTTCCAATTTTTCCTAGGGGTCCTTTTCAGCATTGAGGTCACTTCCACTTACTTTGCTGTGCGCAATTATTGGAGAGGCTTCTTTGCAGCTACCTTTAGCGCCTTCATTTTCCGAGTCCTTGCTGTTTGGAACAAGGATGCAGGTAAGCTAAGAGGCGTTCCGACTCTTGGTACAGAAGTTGCTCTGTTAATTTATTATTTTCCACCTTCCTCAAAACCATGATCTTCTGCCATGACATGTGACTTCCAGCAGTAGAGAAGAAGAGAAAAAGAGAAATATCATATGTCATCAATTGTATAATCCCATTCCTAGGAGTAATGGGGATATGACTGAAAAATGACTGAATATGAGTCCTTGGGAAGTAAAAGGGCCTCTGAGGTGGGATTTTTGCCTTTACTCAGCATAATGTCAAGGCTGCAAATGTAAAGGTACCCCATCACAGATAATATAAGACATACTACAGCATATGCTGCTGTGATCTGCTGGAAATGCCATGGTCTGCTTTGGTCACCTCTTGACAAGAAGCATGAAAACCAAATAGTCTAATCATTGGTAAAATGGTTAGGAGGCTACAGGGTTGGTAGGGCCTGACTGAAGGTCCTGAAAAAATAACTGTCTCAAGTAACTGAAATGCATGAGTGCAACATTTGTGCAGACAGAAATAGCACAGGACAAGCTTGTTCAGGAGAGCATTTCAGACACTGTGGCAATGGAGTTCCAGCTGATGCAGAAGGCTGCCATTTCTGCATAAACTTCTTGCTTATAAGGTCTTTAACTTTTATTCTTACAGCTATATCTATGTTATTGATCTGAGCTCTGTATGTGCAGTTCCCTTACTTAAAACTACTATAACTTGCATCTCTCTTGACTTCACAGGGTTGGAAATTTTTGTGCTAAAACATTATTTGGCTTGAATATGCTCTTGAATATAGAAAGTGACTACACTTTCTACTTGAATGTAGAAAGTGAGTACATCTCTTTTTGTGAAACACTGCCTTATATTGAGGGGTATTCAATCACCAGATCTCACAAAAAACACATTTTTCTGTTCTTTCCAGAGGAAAATGCAAGAAATTTGAAGACAGATGACAGGAGATAATCGCCAATCCTTCACTTTATCTACTCTAGCTCTCTTGCCTATCTCCCAAATCACTAGAAATTAGCTTAATCCTGAAACATCTTAATTACTGTCCCTTCTTTAAAATCATCCAGACAGCTTTAATACCCACATTAATGGGTCCTCATGCTCTGCTTCATTGACTGTCTGGGTTAAAAAGTTCTACGATACAATTGTCTGTGAAAAATAGTTCCTTTTCATAGTTCGACATTTTCTTTGTCTTGCCAGTCTTCTCTTTGTATTAAGGAACTAGAAATTTTTGTTCAGCTAAGTCATTCATTATTTCATCATCTTTTATCATGCCTGCTCTAACTCATCTTTCATGTCTTTTCTTGCTCATTTCCTTCTGAAAGTTACAAGCCGAGTCTTTTCCATCTTTGTTCACGCAAGGGTTTTTTCTTGGGTCCCCTCTGTAATGTCTTCACAATCTCTAAAGCCTTTTCTACTCCCAGAAGTTACGCACTTGGCAGGTAAACGGATGTCTGTGTGCTAGTTTCCTGTACGGCTGCTGTTGTCAGCCAGTGAGAAAGTCTTCGTATGAGGTAGGTTAATGTGCTTGACAGTGGAAGAAGCTGCTTCCATTAATGTGCACTGTGTGCATCCACCTGTAATGTTCATGTGCAACATGCAAACTATCGCAAATTCATACATAATATGTGAACTAACTTTTCTGCTTGGGCAAGTTTGCCAACTTCTTCCAGAATATTTTTGAGATAAAATGACCGTGGCTATTGTATGAATCTATTGGAACACATTACAAAGTTGCAATGCAATACTGTGCATTGTGATATCATTTTTAGGCAGCTTTTACACATTTCTAGCAGCTGCAGTTAGGAAAAAGGTAAAAAAGACCATTTTCTTTGAGCTGTTTTTCTTGAAATACTATTGTTAAATTAGATTCCTTTCTAGTGTATTAATAATCTTCCTCCACTCTATGGCTTTGCATTCATCAGCACAGAACATTGCCTTTCTTATGCAGTCCTTTCTGCTTCCAACCAGGGTAAACTGATTCAGTATCACATGCAGATTTTGCTATCTTCCACAGAAAATGCTGAATCAGAGTAAAAGAATTAGTTTGGAAGAGACACCTGGGGATCTCTAAACTCCTGCTTACAGCAGGGACAACTTACCACTGCCTCTCTGGGCACCTGTTCCAGTGTGAAACCAACTCCACAAAAAAGTATTTGCTCATTATATGGAGACAAAATTCCCTCGTTGGAAGTTGTGCCCATTACTTCTTTTTCTTTCACTGTGTCTTTGCAACTTCCCCATGAGGTAAGGGGGACTGCTGATAGACCTCCCCCTTGGGCCTTCTCAGTTCCAGGCTAGGTAGACCTAGTTCCTGAAGCTTCCCCCTGTGCCCATGCCCTGGATCATCTTGGGGCTCACCTCTGGGCTCTCTCTCGAGTTTTGTTATATTTCTTTTGTATCAGGTTTTTTTAGATGTGGCTTCATCAGGGACACATAGAAGGAAATAATCACCACCCTCCATCATCTGGTTGTGCTTTTGCTGATGAGGCCTAGTATGCGGTTAGCTTTCATTGCTACAAGGGCACATATTAAGCACCATATCCACCAGGACACACTGGCATGACAGCAAAGCTTTTGCTGTTTGCTAGGCCCCCAGGCTGTACTGACCCACCTGCCATTCCAGGCGCAGAACTAAATGTTTGTCTTTGTTGAATTTATGATGTTCCTATTGGTCAACTGCACCAGTTTGTGGCGGCCACTCTGAGTGAAGCCCTCCAGGTGACAAACCACTCCCTTCTCTCTCTCCCAAGTTCGGTATGGTCACCGATGAATGAGTGCCATCCTGTCATCTAGGATCTTGATGCAGATGTTAAACAGAATCACATCCAATATCGATCTCTGAAGAAATCCATTCAATGCCACAGGTTCCCAAGACAATTAGCAACTCCTGCTACGTGTGTACTGTGACATGTATCGTTGTATGTCTGACATGATAAACTCAATTTTTTTCTCTC
Organism: Psophia crepitans; assembly: GCA_013399095.1. Taxonomy (NCBI): domain Eukaryota; kingdom Metazoa; phylum Chordata; class Aves; order Gruiformes; family Psophiidae; genus Psophia; species Psophia crepitans. The sequence goes on from VWZZ01002494.1 coordinate 186,116, forward strand.
TCTGGGCTAGCTTCTGATCGATGATGCTGTTTTCCCTTTTGCTGTTTGATTGGTGGACTGTTACATGAAGTTCCACATTAATAATCTTTATAATTAATATTAATCTAAATAAATACCATTACCCTTAATCTAGTTTTACTGTTTTGTTAAAAAAAAAGCCTCTTCACAAAGTTTTTATTCATTTCAGTTATCTTTCTGGGTTTTTTTCCCTTGGCTTTGAGGGTCAAAATAGGTATTTCCAGGCTTGTACTTGCTTTTAAAACCTATATGTATTTAACCAATTTGCCAGGTCCTAGTGCACAGCTCTCTTTGCACTTCACCACATTGCTCTACAACCTTCTTTAACACATACGCTGCCCATCGGTCTCCCTCCAGTCCCTCGAAGCCCGATGTTCATTAGAGAAGGTGGATTATTTTTTTTAGATAGCTCATCCACCTTGTTCCTAATCTGCCTCAGATCTTGATGCCTTTTAAGTGCGCAGCTTGTTTAACACCTCTTTTATTGTCATTTTTTACCTCCAAGCTGCATCATTGCTACCAGGAAGTAGCAGGTAGGGAAGCAATCACATCAGACAGATGCAGGTAAGTTGTTTAGCATCTCATCAAAATCCTTTTCTTTCTTAGACCCACAAAATCTTTGCTGGCTTCTGGATTCTGATGGCTTTGTTGGATGGCTTATCTGTACTTTCCAAATAACACTGGCCCGCTCTGGTTGGCTGCTGCAACTTAGGCCCCTGTTTGCTAATCATGAAAGACTGGAGTTCTGAAACTTGCAGTATTTCTGTTTTACTGTGTCATAGAATCATAGAATCGGTTTGGTTGGAAAACGCCTTTAAAATCATCAAGTCCAACCGTTATGTCCTGAGCCTTCATCTTGTTTGCCATAGTGTTTTACACCTTGCCCTCCTCCTGCTCCTTTTGATCACTTCTACACATGGCTCAGTGTTATTTTAAAGTTCAAAGGGGTTTTTTTAAGTAGACTTTCCCATTAACTACATTTTCTCATTTCTTTTTCTTCTTTTAATTTTCACCTTGTAAGAGTTGGACAGCTAAACTAGTAGATTTTGTAGCCAATGGAGAGAAAAGGGCTTAGCCATTCAGTTTTGGGTTGGCTTAGTTACTCAGGAAAGAGGAAGAAGATAGGTGGGATGAACCTTTCTGTAGAAATCTCTTTCTGTCTTGTGGGAGTAGAGAGGGACCCTAGAAAGACTCAGACTAAGTGCTGTGACTGCTTCCCTTTGCTCTGGTCATCTTTGCCGCCCTGTGGCAAAACTGTTTGAAAGTGAGCCCTACTATACTTTTTAATGCACTGTCATTCAGTGGCTTGGACCATCTGTTTCCTAAAACCAAACTGAGATTATCCTTGTCTCAGGCTGGTCTAAAAAAAAAAGAGGGCATCCTGCTTTTCACCGTCTTCCATCCCTGACTGTTCTTCTACCCCTTCCCTTTACCACATCTGTGTTCATTGGACCCCTTCATTCAACTCACTTCCCTGGCAAAGGACTAATCCAGGAAAAGATCAGATAGGTTTTCTGGTAGCTTTCAATGAGGTGAAAGAACTCAGTGAAGGCTTTGACATGTGTGGGAGTAAGCCTGATGGGAGGGGAGAATATTGCAGCTGGCAGGGAATGCATGGGGTGAAGAGGCAAGAAGTAAGATCTTCCCATTTTGGATAGTGGCATGTGGTTAGACATGATCAGCTATCTCAGCTAATGTAACCCACAGAGATCTGATTAAATAATTGCTCTAAACCTACTCCTCTAACACAAATTAACAAGTAATTAAAGCCTCCTGTAATTATCATATAATGCTAGATTTTCACTGCTTCTTTTCTTTCCGTATTGTGCAAAGAATTCCATAATCCAGGGCCAGTTGGGATGTGTATCCGTCCTCATTCAGTTGTATTTCCACTCTGCACTAGATTGCTAATTTGTACTTCACCTGGAATCATAGAATCATTAAGGTTGGAAAAGACCTCTGAGATCATCGAGTCCAGCCATCAACCCAACACCACCATGCCTACTACACCATGTCCCNCCCAGTTCCTTCAGCCGCTCCTCATAAGACTTGTGCTCCAGCCCCTTCACCAGCTTCGTTGCCCTTCTCTGGACACGCTCCAGGGCCTCGATGTCTTTCTTGTAGTGAGGGGCCCAAAACTGGACACAGGACTCGAGGTGCGGCCTCACCAGAGCCAAGTATAGGGGGACTACCACCTCCCTGCTCCTACTGGCCACACTATTCCTGATACAAGACAGGGTGCTGTTAGCTGCCTTGGCCACCTGGGCACACTTGCTGGTTCATGTTCAGCTGGCTGTCAACCAGCACCCCCAGGTCCTTTTCCAGCAGGCAGTTTTCCAGCCACTCATCCCCAAGCCTGTAGTGTTGCCTGGGGTTGTTGTGACCGAAGTGCAGGACCCAGCAGTGCAACACTACCAGGAGAAGTGAGCTGGAGAAGAAGGGGCTTAGCTGATCTTTTCCAGCTCTGATTTCTAAGACTTTCATTCTTTTGGTACCAGTCAAAAATGTTGCAGATATAACTTCAGAGAGGATCTGAGTTTTGTTTCTAGAAGGCAGCCACAACTGTGCATGACACAGTTTCTCCAGATATGTAAGCACTGTCTGTCTCAGCAAAGAGAGCTTTCAGAATCAGGAAGAGTTTTTATTTTCTAGAGAATGGATGGTAGAAGAAAAGAAACTCCTTTAAAAATCTGGGATTGTAGTTACAAAAATATATACCTTCTCCGAAAACAAACCTAAATCATCTAGAGTGCTAGGGTTGTAAGTGCTCAAAAATAGGCACTACTAAAATCAGAGCAGTAGCATGTGTAAACTAGTTCCCCTGTCCCTTCCCCTAGCTTTTATGACATTTAACTTCTTACCTCATTATTCCCTTTCCTCCTCTTCCTCTTTCTACTGTCACAGTTACCATCACAGCCCTGTTCAGAACAAACTTTCGCATGGATTTCCCCTTTGATCTTCAAGAGCTGCCAGCATTTGCTATAATAGGGTAAGTTCCTTGAAGCTGGCTCCTTGCTTTATAAAGGTTATCATGTAATCTCTGTTAGGAATTCTTCTGCAAAAGTTACATACACGTCTTTTTGGACATTTTGATTGTCACAAATAAGGCCTCTGTTTATTGGGATTCCTCCTTCAGAAATGGTGCCCATGTAGCACAATGGGTAAGGAAGGAAATGTGGGTATTATCAAGCTGTTTGTTATTTCATTTCCATATATCTTTTTCAGAAATTAAGTTCTGGGGTAAAAAAGAAAAAGTCTAACTTGGTGTAGGTTCTGGGTATGGATTTACTGAATTTATTTTAATTGTTTTGATGGCACTCCCAAATGAACTGACCCAACAAGTACAGCCTTTTCTCTTGATAAAAATGCGACAAAAGATTTAACCAGGAAGTTTCCCCTTTACAAGGTCAGAATGGTTATCCTTTTCAAGAGAGGTTGGTACACTCAACCTAGTGTCAAGGGTAACTGACCCGTAATTGGATTCAGTGAGAACAACAGTTAATTTACTATGATCAATGTCAGTTTTATTTTATTTATGGAGATATCTGAGCTGATTTAATTTGTGGAGGAAATTTTGGGAAATGGAAGAATGGGCTGGAGAAAAGTGAGAAGAGAATTGGGAAATACGCCAGAAAAACTGAGTTTGGACCTGCTAGGAAAAGTCTTGGGTTAGAGCTTGAGAAAGGCTCCAGGGAAATCACTAGAGAGCAGCAGTGAAGGGAATACACTGTAGGAACAACTACCTGTGTTGATGTTGTGAATATACTCTGTTGTAAGACCTGGATCCAAGATCAGAAATATAGTTGACGTTTTCCAGCTCCTTTTAGTAGGCTACCTTCATATTCATTTACTTGAATACGAACTCAGGTAGGATTTTTTGAAGATATCAGACATGAATCATATAATACCAGGTTGGAAGGGACCTCAAGGATCGTCTGATCCAACCATTCTTGGCAAAAGCTCCATCTAGACAAAAGCATCGTCTAGACAAGATGACCCAGCACTCTGTCCAGCTGAATCTTAAACATGTCTAATGTGAAAAAAGTGTCCAATATGCTGAAAATGTATGAATATACAGGTGCTTTTGCTATTAATATGTATCTCCTTAGACACGCATGCTGAACTCAGGGGAATCTATTTGTTTAGATTGGCAAGGGAAAATGCAACCCATATGATTTACAGCTGACAGAATCCAAAACTTTTTGTCATTGTGTTTTGAACAGAGTTGGCAGAGCTGGGTTTTTTTCAGTACTGCACATAAACTAGAAAAGGAGTATATGAAATGCTTTCAAATGCCTGGGTGTCCAACATGGTATTTTTTAAAAAAAAAAAAGCATAAGACTTGAATAGTCTTGTAGGAAGTCCTGATGCCAACTTGGAATACTCCAAATTCTCTAAACATTAAGTCTCAATGTTTTATTTATTTATTTTATTGACATTGATAGGCAGGAATGCAGCGATCTATTTTTTAATATAAAGTATTATCAAGAAATTCAGTTCACTGTGCAACCTTTAGGCTTATATAGCGTAAGAGACTGGTCTATATTGACAGTAGTGCTAAACAGTGCTGACTTAAAATATTTGAGAGGCTTATTGAGCATGTTTGTCTGTGAAGAGCTTTATATTTAGTTTAGACTTGTTTCTATGCAATTTTTAAATGATCAAGCAGGATTTTTTCAACATACAACTTTTTAAGTAAGCTAAATTAATCTTTGAATGAGATTTGGGAAAACCCTACATAACAGAGGAAAAAATCCATTAATTTTAAAAATTAGTATAATGAAAATGTTGCCTGTTTATCCTCAGTTTTCTGTGGGTTAATTATATAAAATAATACTTTCCCTTACCAATTCTAAATGCACTCTATTTTCACTATTATTTGCTTTTTTAAAATTATATTTTTACTTCCATTTTGAGTATTAGGCTTTATTTATCCAGGTCTCCTTAAGCTACAGAGCATAAGGATCGAAGCCAGTCCTTAGGCAACTGTCCTTTTTTTTGGCTTTATTAGGATCAGGAACATAGGCGTAAGGCCTATTAGGATCATAGAGATTACATACTTTGCTTTAGGCACAAGAGTTGCTATTACTTTTAATATTTGATATAGGTGTATAATTCTGCTGAATCAGAGTTAAACTCCCTTCATTTTTACTATTTCCTATTCCAACCTGATGTCTAAGTTCTGCCAATACCGGTCTTTGCCCAGTTGCTCTTTGACAGCCCCCACTGAGATCTGCCTGTCCCTTTTTATAGATTATTTTTATAGATTGTTTTATAGATTCTTAGAGACAAAATTTCCCCCTCTAAACAAGAGAAAACATAAGTGGTAAGATAGAAGTGTGCGTGACAAAGAGGTCCAAAATTATCTCTCTTCTTTCATCAGGGAGTCAATGTCTTCAAGTGAGTTGCTGTAGGATTAACCCTCTAGGTGACATTTAAAAGGCTTCATAAACAGCTGAAGATATAAAACATTTAAACTAATTTTTCTTGATTGTTGGTTTGTGTATCATCTGTTGTTTGGTATGATTTTATTTCTTTTCCTCCATTTTAGGATATGTTCTGGATTCCTTGGAGCGTTTTTTGTTTATCTCAATCGCCAAGTGGTCCTATGCATCCGGCGTCATACAGCTTTGAGCCAGTTTCTCACCAAATAGTGAGTGCCTTTGAAGATACTCTCTTTAGGGACCAGATTTTTATGCCCTTCTGGTATTGGGTAGTAACAAAAGCCTTCTGGAAGCTAGTAGAACTATTTCAAATGCAAGATAGTAAAAATATGAGAAACTGAAAATATATGAGAGTAAGGTATCTGCAGCCATCAAGAGAATTTGTTCTGTGCTGGATTTTCATCTTGATCAGCCCCAGTAGTTTCAAATGTCTTCTTGATTTAGAAGGGAGACTCTGTAATATTCATTACGAGGACAACGGGAACTATTACTTGAACAGAAAATATTTTTAGGTAGAAAATCAAAGATCATGCACCTTAAGATCATCTTGCTTAGAATCTGTAAAAAATAATTTTAACGTCATTCACATTTTAAGAAAATTAAATACAAGTAAAATCTAACTACTTCTTTAAAATCTAATTTTTTTTTTAATTAAAATGTAGGCAAAAATGTAAAGAACATGCTGCAGTGTGGCAATTATGGCATGCTTATGAACCAAAAGCTGAAACTGGTAGTAAACAAATGGTGAGAATTGCAGCATGGAAGAGAAATGCAAAACAAAATAAAAATCTTCACAATAGAGGTTTTACAGGCCACTTGAAGATACTTTTTTCCCTTTCTAATAAAGTTATAACCTCCAAAGTTATAACCTGAAGAAGAAAAGGTGGCTTACTGTAAATGTCCTTAGTCTCTATACAGAAGAATTGCTATGAGAATTTTTTAAGTTTTTAAGTGGACGACCTATATATCTTAGCAAGTTGCAGATCTGAGCAAGACCAAGAAAACCACTAGTTAAAAAGAAGTTCACACTAAATTTAGTATGTGGAAGAAAAGTCGCCTTTCTTCATTATGTCGTGTTATCCACAAGCACCAGCAGAGTCACCAAATAAAACAGGGAAATGGAGTGAAGCCTGAAAAGTAGGAATTTACTTTAAACTTTTGACTAATTTCTTGGAATTTTGTAGGTCCTTAGAATGAAAGAAATTGAAGGTTATATTTTGTCTTCCTGAATACCACAGCATCTCAGCCAGAACTTCCCATGGGGAACACAGTAATTTGTCAGGGGAGACCTGACAGGATTAGTCCAGCACATGGAAGCAGCTTAGACTCATGTTGTCTTAGTGCCCATGAAGTCTCACGACGTACCCAGACACTCATCCTAGGACTGGACACCGCAGTAAGAAAACACAGATGGCTTCAGTCTGCTGTCCAGCTATGCCCTGCTGACTCAACACAGCTAGACCCACTGGCCACCAAGGACACCTTACCAAAACTGTGGCAGTCAGCAATTCAATGGAAAGAAAAACATTTTTTCTCGTAAGAATTAATGCAATGAGAGATGCATGCAGAAATGTAGAAAAACCCCACACATTTAAGTACAGTAGGACAGGGTACATTGCAAGGGGGATGAAGAAGCAGGACTGGCATAATCAGGACAAATGGAGGAGGTGCTGGCTTTTGACAACAGGTCAACACACCACTGTAAATACACATCCTCCCTCTGCGTATTCAAGTAGGTGCATTTTGTACACCACTCTCTCCCTCCACCCCTCCCATTACATTAATTCTGATGGGGAAAAGTGGCTTTGCTGACAGCTGTACTCTCTATGAATGATGATGAACCAGGCCACTAAATTGCCATTAACAGAACCCCAAAGCAACAGACACAGATGTGACAGAGAGGTTTCACAGAAACAGCATTCATAGTCCTGAAGTGATGGTGTTACAAGAAAAGAATGTCAGGTTATATTTTAATAAACTTTTCTTTCTTTTCAGCCGCCTCATATACCCTGGGGTAATAACCTTCCTTATAGCAACTGTGACCTTTCCTCCTGGATTTGGGCAGTTCATGGCAGGAGAGGTGAGAGTGGGACGTGTATCTGCAATTCTGTGAAATTCTGTGGAACAGTCTCCCCTTATCCTGTGCCCCAATAACTTTACATCATGGAAAGGGAAAGAAAGTTATAGCAGGAGTTTGGACTGAGGAGACACTGTATTCTGAGACGCATGATCTCAGCTATCTCCTTCATACAAAACTTGAAAAAGGCCCCACTCTCCTAAGCAAGTAATAAGGAAGATGTTACCCCGTGAGTAAAAGTAGTTGTCCTTTCACCAGTTCAGGTAAAGTTTCATCTCTCCTCCTGAAGACTAAAAATGTGAACTAAGTCTCATAATCATGAATTACCAAAGTAAAAATCTTCTCAACTTTCTTGGAACAGAAGTAGAATATTTACTCCATCTAATTTTTTTGCCTCAGTCTTCACTGAAGAGGGCTCTAGCCACACTGGCCAAGTTGCAGAAGGCGAATGCAGGGACTGGGAGAATGAAGAACTGCCCACTGTAGGAGAAGATCAAGTTTGAGAATATCTAAGGAACCTGAAGGTGCACAAGTCCATGGGACCTGATGAGATGCATCCGTGGGTCCTGAGGGACCTGGTGGATGAAGTGGCCAAGTCACTATGCATCATATTTGAGAAGTTGTGGCAGTCCCGTGAGGTGCCCACTAACTGGAAAAAGGGAAAAATAACACCCATTTTCAAAAAGGAGGACCCAGAGAACTACTGGCCGGTCAGTCTCACCTTTGTGACTGGCAAGATCATGGAGCAGATCCTCCTGGAAACTATGCTCAGGCACATGGAAAGTAAGGAGGTGATTGGTGACAGCCAGCACGGCTTCACAAAGGGCAAATCGTGCCTGACAAATTTGGTGGCCTTCTGTGATGGGGTTACAGCTCTGGTGGACAAGGGAAGAGCGACTGATGTCATCTACCTGGACTTGTGCAAAAGAGATTTGACGTTGTCCCACATGACTTCCTTGCCTCTAAATTGGAGAGGCATGGATTTGATGGATGGACAACTTGGTGGATAGGAAACTGACCAAATGGCCACACTCAAACAGTTGTGGTCAACAGCTCAATGTCCAAGTGATGAGTGGTATTCCTCCGGGGTCAGTACTGGGAATGGCACTGTTTAACATCTTTGTCGGCCACATGGACAGTGGGATCGAGTGCACTTTCAGCAAGTATGCCGCTGTGTGGTGTGGTCGACACGCTGGAGGGAAGGGATGCCAACCTTGACAGGCTTGAGAGGTGGGCCTATGCAAATCACATCAAGTTCAACAGGGCCAAGTGCAAGGTCCTACATGTGGGTCAGCGCAATTCCAAGCACAGCTACAGGCTGGGCAGAGAATGAATCGAGAGCAGCTCAGAGGAGAAGGACTTGGGGGTGGTGCTTGATGAAAAGCTCAACATGAGCCGGCAGTGGGCGCTGGCAGCCCAGAAAGCCAACCATGTCCTGGGCTGCATCAGAAATAGTGTGGCCAGCAGGGTAAGGGAGGTGATTCTGCCCCTCCACTCTGCTCTGGTGAGACCCCACCTGCAGTGCTGCATCCAGCTCTGGGGTCCCCAGTACAGGAAAGACATAGAGCTGCTAAAGTGAGTCCAGAGGAGGGCCACAAAGCTGATCAGAGGGCTGGAGCACCTCTCCTGCGAGGACAGGCTGAGGGAGTCGGGCTTGTTCAGCCTGCAGAAGAGAAGGCTCCAGGGAGATCTAGTCACGGCCTTCCAGTACCTAAAAGGGTCTACAGGAAAGCTGGCGAGGGGCTGTATATCAAGGAGTGTAGTGACAGGACAAGGGGTGATGGGTTTAAACTAAAACAGGGGAGATTTAGATTAGATGTTTGGAAGAAATTCTTCCCTGTGAGGGTGAAGAGGCACTGGAACAGGTTGCCCAGAGAAGCTGTGGAGGCCCCATGCCTGGAAGTGTTCAAGGCCAGGTTGGATGATGATGATTTGGGCAATTTGGTCTAGTGGAGGGTGTCCCTGCCCATGGCACGGAGATTGGAACTAGATGATTTTTGAGCTCACTTCCAACCCAAACCATTCTGTGATTCTATGATTCTAATCTCATGGCTCATGCCTGGTTTTTTTGCTGTTTAGTTGATGCCACGGGAAGCCATCAGCTCTCTCTTCGACAACTATACCTGGGCAAAATACACAGGGGACCCTCAGATCCTAGGGAAATCTGCTGCATGGATCCATCCTAAAGTCAGCGTCTTCATCATCATCCTGCTCTTCTTCCTCATGAAGGTAGGAAACCCAGCTCACCATAACCCATATCCACTTAGGGTGAATGTTCTTGATCCTTTGTAAAATACTTTGTGAACTGCCAGTGAGGAGCTGCTAGGTACCAAACGAAGCGCTGCAGCTGCAATGGGTTCTTAGATCTTTTGATGTGATATTCATCCACATTGACTGCAAGATTACCAAAATAATTAGGGAACAGTTTCCTGGCCTTAATTTAGTGACCTCCTTCACTACTCCCTAGGTCATCTTCCTCATGCATCCTGCTGAATGACCCTTGGCACCTATTGTGTAGTAGTTGGTAGGGAGAACTACATCAGGAAAGATTTCTCAAGTTACACAAAAATAAATAATTGAGTAAAAAGCTCTCAGATAAGTTACATTTGGTATAAAAAAGGTCTGATACAGTCTACTTGGGCAATCTGGTCTAGTGGAGGCTGTCCCTTCCCATGGCAGGGGGATTGGAACTAGATGGTCTTTGAGGTCCCTTCCAACCCAAACCATTCTGTGATTCCATGATTCTATACTTGATATTCCTGAGTACAGATAAGTGACAAAGAATATGCAAGCACAATCTATAGTTGTATGAGGCTCAAGAATTTGTTAGCAGTACCATAACTTGTTGGAGAAATGCAGCTGAAAACACTGTTCCTCACTTCTCAGAAAGCAACAGCAGACTAAATCTTCTGAGGTGACATGGGCTGTGGAAGTTGCAACTTCACAGAGTTCAGACTCTGAAAGGATCAGGGGTGTAGCTGATACATGACAGAGCAAGAGAAAAGATTTGAAAGAAGAAAACATTATAATTCAGTGTTTAAACTCCAAGTAGCAAAAAAGAGGTTTTCCTAAGAGGGGAAAAAAAGATAAAAGGGTAAAAAGATCACAGAAGTTGTGATTTTTTTTTGTCGTTGTTGTTGCAAAGGAGCAAAAGAGCTGAGGCCACCTTGCAATATCACTTGAACACTTCAGTAGATCAGGAATAGACATCAGTGACTGATTGACACAGCTGACTCCACCTAAAGTAAAACCCTGTATCGAATTTCTGACAGGCAGTTAAGGGTTCGGCTTCTGTGATAATTCTGATTAAGGTCTCATTTACTTGAATAAAAGAGAGATGGGCTACATGGTGTATCTACCCTGAGTCCTATTCTCCTTTGGAAGAGATGAATTCTCGAACCCTAGATTCATTGGCGTTCTCCCTTCAACTAAAGGCTTTCTCAACTGAGAAGACTTGGGATAGATTACATTAAAAAGAAACTGCTCTTTCGACTGGGCAAAGACTTGGCCTGATTCTCCACTGCACTATAGTCCCAGTTCTCAGCTGTGTTTGGCCTGGGTTTGGTACTGCAAAGACAGAGCTTAGTTAGCAGTACTCCACTTCTGCAGCTTGCTGGCCAGCCAGGAACTTCTCCTCTGGAATATTCAGATGGCTTAGGGAAGGAAGAGCAACAGCCAGTATAAAATAGATGGTCCAACCCATCTTCACAGCATGTTCTTCTACCATGGCCTCTGAAATGCTGTTCTGCTGGCTCTTTGTTACCTTCGTAGAGGGCTTTCGTAAATGGCAGGTTATATCTTGGTTTAATTTTCCCTTTTATGCCAACCATCCTATGAGATTTACAGTGAAAAAGCTGTCTGGGTTGGATTTCCTCTCACCAAACTGACTGTCTACAGATTAGCATCTCATCTGTCTACAGCTACAGCAATGTCTGCAAAGGCGTCACCTCCTCAAAGGTGGACCTTGAGCAGGAAGGATTTGCCCACTCTGAGGAGAATATGGTCCTGAAATACCCGAAAGTATTGCTCTTGATGTACTGGACCATGGTTGTCTCTCTCCTGTGGATGATACTGCTGCAGCAAGGGACATCTTGCCAGTATACTTCTTTGTACAAGCTTTTGAAACAGCAGCATTCTCTATGTTTCCCTCAACTGTGGAAATCTCTTGTCATATTGCCTGAGAAAGTCTGAGAGTATTGGCCTTTGAGGTGTTTGTAAGAGTAGGCTGTTGTCTCCAGAAGAAGTCTACATGTGCTGGGCTAAGTCAGCATTTAAATTGGTCTTAGCAATACCCAGGGTGGATTTCATCATTTTACCCAGCATAGTGATAGGATAAGAGGCAACAGACACAAGCTAGAATAAAGGAAACTTATGGCAGTTGGACTTCAAGAAAAAAATTCTCCCCTGAGTGTGGGTCAACAGTGGCACAAATGCCCAGAAAAGCTGGGGAATCTCCACCCTTCACGATGTTCAGAACTCACCTGGGTAAGGCCCTGAGCAACACGATTTAACTTAGGAATTAGCCCTTCTGGGAGCAGAGTTTGGGGAGAGACCTCCAGAATTCACTTCACACTGAAATCTAAGTCTGTGAAATTTTGACAATCTCGTTCTGTGAAAAGCTAATCTGTTTGGAGCAGTAGAAAATCTCAACTTCTCAGGTCCAAGGCAAAGGAGTTGCCACCACAGCAGTTGCCCAGAGGTCCTCTGTGTCAGTGTTGGTGTGTTGCCAGAGTTTCTCCAACTCCCCTTCACATCCCATTGTCTCTTTAACCTTCATGTTCTGTCTGAACAGCAAGATCCCTCAGAATGTGTGTCCTCATGGATTCACAGGCTGGGCAGTAGAGTAGGGCTGCAGGAAATGCTATCGCTGCTCAGTAACAACCACACTCTCTGTCTCTGTTCTAGTTCTGGATGTCTGTCATTGCTACCACGATGCCAATCCCATGTGGGGGCTTCATGCCTGTTTTTGTTCTAGGTGAGTTTCAATTTTGTGTTGCAGCATATGGGTCTGACAGGTGGAGAGAATAGAAGACATTGTGTTATGTAGCCGGTAGGTTTCTTTCAGTGGGTGAGGAGTCATCACTTGATGTCTGTGACAAACTCGGTTAACAGTCCATATACCACCCTCTGAGTCACTGCTTTTGTCATTTCCCAACCCCAAATCCAAATGCTGAGGAGGAAATCCCTGTCGTTTTACAAAAGGAAAGCCACACTGGGGAGGCATGCTGAGCCATGGCCTTCTAATTTCTCTGCCACTTCACCTACAGAGAAACTTTCACCATACAATCAGTAGTAGTTGCTCCTTTCACCCCTGAAGGCCAACTAGAAGAGGTAAGTTCAAGACTAGTACCTGCAATGTAATCTACCACTTACTCATTTCTTCTGATTGAAATATGGTAACATGTGGGAGTTTATTGGTTATAACTGGCTTTAATTCCAAGACACAAAAATAGAAAGAATATGATGCTAATGTTAAAAGAAGAGAGGCAATGTTAGACTGAAGTATACAAGCTCATGAAGTTCATCATTAAGTATCCACGGCTCTTAAAATGGTATCTGCTAAGGACCTCTGGGTTCTGGCAGGCAGCAACTGAACATGAGTCAGTAGCATGCCCTTGCAGCGATGAAGGCTAACCACAGACAAGGCTGTACTCGGAAAAGCCTAGCCAGCAAGGCAAAGAAGTTGGTTATTTCCCTGCATTCCACATTTTGGACACAATTCTGGAATATTGTGCCATTTTGTGTCCCCTGATACAAGAGACTTTTATAAAAGTGCAATGCGTCCAGTGGAGGTCGGTGAGATTGTTGGGAAGCTGGAGCACAAAACAAAGAGAGCCTGAAGAATCTGGGCTTCTTCAGGCTGCAGAAAAGAAGGCCAAGAGGGGACCTAACTGTGGCCTTCACCACCTAACACAGCAGGGGACAGAGAAGGTAGAAAGACTGCTCTTAAGAGAGACACAGTGAATAGGAGGTAAAGGCACAAGCTGCAACAGGGGAAATGCTGATGGGACATAAGAAAAAAAAATTGTTTCCTTGGTTAAGGAGCTCAGAAAGGCTGGAGAATTTCCAGCCTTGCAGGCTTTTAAAGCTTGTCTGGACAAGGCCCTTGGGTGACTTCATCTCACTTTGAAATTGGCCCTGCTGTGAGCAGGGGTCAGAACGAGACCTCCAAAAGTTCCTTCCCACCTAAACTCTTCTGTAAGCTGTGATTCTAGTGTTTGGACATTAATAGAATGAGTGTGTGAAGGACCTCAACTGTGATCTGGACTGACATTGTACACACCGTGGAAATATTTCCTTCTGCCTGGGAATCACAAATGCCTGGTGTGCCTAAGTGGAACAATGAGGAGTCAACTATATTTACCTGTCTTAGTATCTTTTTCTCCTCTTGGAGTCTAACTTGTATATTTTGTAGTTGAGAACTACTGTTTAGTCTCCAGTGTAGTTTTAATGTAAGTTTTGATTTTGTTTCTGTTAGAAAATACTCAAGTGATTGCCCAGCACATTTGCACAGCACAGACCGGGTGTTCCTTAGATGTTAATTCCATAATTGTCAGCGATATTTTCCAGGTGCTGCATTTGGGCGCCTTATTGGGGAAATCATGGCATCACTTTTTCCCAATGGGATCCTCTTTGACGGTATTGTTTATCAAATCTTACCTGGAGGATATGCTGTCATTGGTGAGTCTCCATGCCTTTCTTTTTCTTCACCTGGTCCCATCCCTATGACTTTCCTGGTTGATGTGACATGCCATTTCAATATGACAATCTTCTTCTCTCCCTATTCCTTTTCCACCCTACCTGCGAAAGGTGCAGCAGCTCTGACAGGAGCTGTGAGCCACACTGTCTCCACTGCTGTGATCTGCTTCGAGCTGACAGGTCAGATCTCTCACATCCTCCCCATGATGGTGGCTGTCATTCTTGCCAACATGGTGGCCCAGAGTCTGCAGCCCAGCCTCTATGATAGCATCATCCAGGTGAAGAAGTTGCCCTACCTGCCAGACCTGGGCTGGAATCACATAAGGTATAGTAGTAAAACAGAGGTGGAGGTGGGGAGTGGCAAAGAAATAAAGCAGAAGAGGATGAGACCATGGGAGAATACAAGGTCATGAAAAGGGGATAGTACTGCAAAGAAAATAAAAAGGCAAAATAGGCCTGCAGTGAGAAAAAACAAGTGGTGGACTAGAATTAGGGTTCATATACAGAAATGGAGAAAAGCCCTCTTTTTTTCACTGAAAGCACAGGTTTGAATCATCTGCAACGTTACTGAATTTGTACAAATATTGCCAAATTGCTTCAGTTTAAAAATTTTAAAAACAAGTGTCTCATTTCCATTTTTTTCTAAATTCAGTGGAGTTTGGGTTTTTTTCTCCAGCAGATGTTTGAAATGCCATTTTATTTGGATATTTTGCTTAACACAAAATTCAGTTATTCATATACATGTCTTCCTCTCTGTAGTATAATACCCTATAATATACATGGGTATGTATGTATAAAACATCTATGCATATAAGTATATATATATATGTATGTGTTATGGTGAAGGGTAACGGAGTGGAATACAACTGCAATGAAAATCCAGTTCACCTGTGTTGATCCTGTTG
Source organism: Psophia crepitans (assembly GCA_013399095.1). Lineage (NCBI taxonomy): Eukaryota > Metazoa > Chordata > Aves > Gruiformes > Psophiidae > Psophia > Psophia crepitans. The sequence continues at coordinate 201,259 of VWZZ01002494.1, forward strand.
GAAAGTCCTCTGATTACTCTCACAGAATATTATTTAGCAACTGTATTGAGAACACTTTTTAAAGAAGTGGTCATTTACATATTTCTTTAAGGAATTTATCTGCTAGACATATTTAATATGCTAACTCTTCCCCTTATTGTCCATAAATTCACAGCAAATACAATATTTTTGTGGAGGATATTATGGTCCAAGATGTGAAATTCGTCTCCTCCAACTGTAAATACCGAGACTTGCAAACTTTACTACAAAGCACCACTGCTAAGACTTTGCCTTTGGTGGACTCACCAGGTAAGCAACGTGGAGAAACTGGTCCTTCCTGGAGACTCTTAGCTCAAAGAGCCAAAGAAACTAGCTTTCTAATTACATGCTGTGAAGGAGACAGTGTGACCCACTACATTAAAAAAAAATCAGCCTAAAAATCTTCCGCTATTGATGACGTATGGCAGAAGGCTGTTTCAGCTGATCAGACAGGTAAGCTGGAGTGTGGGTAGTGAAGCAGATACAGCAGGTAAGGGAGGTGTGTGGGAAGTTTGTGGACCAAACAGTGACAACAAGGGAGGGATCTTGCATAAGAAAAGAGCCTCCTTCTGATGTGGTGATGAGGAGTGGCACAACTCAGGGATGATGACCTTCCCACACCCCCACAGTGTATTAGCAGCAAGCAGCAGGGCTGCCCAGTGCCTCTTGTATAGCTCTAGATAGTCTGAGTACTTTGAAGAGGTTGGAGGGTGGCAGGGGCAGTGTGTGGCAGGGGAGATTCAAAACCTTGAAATGGCTTAATGACTTCTCTGTTCTGTGTTGTGCAGAGACCATGATCCTTCTGGGGTCTGTAGAGCGATCTGAGCTGCAGGCTCTCCTCCAGAGACATATAAGCCCAGAACGGCGACGGCTCCTCAACAGAGAAAGGCAGCAGAAGCTGTCTGAGGCACCCTACGATGGGCACAGCAAGGGACCATGGGCAACCCTGTCAAAGCTGAAGCATGAATCTTTTGCTTACGTTGATGAGGATGAGGATACAGATGAGAAGGGAGAGGTGAGGGAGAGAAACGGAGAGACTGCAACAGAGAGGCTGCTTAAGAAACAGTAAGGCACTTGGAGAGGCTGAGAAAGAAATGACACAGGGTGGACTTTATTTTCTCTCCTTTCCGTAACAGCTGCCTCGGCCCCCAAGTCCCACTCCCAGTTACCTAGAGGAGCCCAATGGCCCGACAGGTCCTCTTAAACAAATGCCTGAAACTTTGGAGCCACAGCAACTCCCAGGTATGGCAACTTCTGTCATGCCTCAGCCACATCCTGGCCAGCTTGTGGAAGCTTGCATGCTAATGGTGTGTACCTGCCTGTGCGAGACGCTGATTTCCCAGAGACTGAGAGAAGGAGCTTTCTCTGCCCTTCCTGTATTAAAGGTGTTTTGCTAATGAACCTCAATATCAGCATAACATACCTGGAAATATCTTCCGTGTGTGATCCCTCAGAGAGCATGGCAAAAGTAGGCCCACTCAGGCTGCTCTCTCTCTGTTCATACTCCCCACTCCATCCTTTGCAATAACATCTTCTTGGACATTGCCTGGAGAGGCTGCGTGGAAGAGTCTCCTCTCTTGCCTCCTTCACCCCATGGAAAAAGTAGGCTGAGAGCTAAACATCAGTACTTGTCTTTTGAGTAGCTTAGGCTGTTGCTCAGCCATCTACGAAACAGCTCCTCCTTTGGACATGCATCTCTGATTCAGCTACATTAACATGATGGACAAGTCATGATGTATGGCATTTGCTTTGTGCCACCCCAGCCTATATTAACTTTGCTTCCAAGACTGTACTCGTAGCTCATTATTGATTTGTGTATCATGTACATTTGATGCTGGATGGTAGAGTGTTTTTCCTTTATGTGTCTTGAAATATGCAGAGAATGAGTTAAACACAGAGGTGTAGACCGATCTTGAGAACTAATGCAGAGGATAGGGCTCTGGCTTGTGCTTTTAGGGACCCAAAGGTTAGCATGTAATACAGCATATAGCACATTCTGGTTCCTCAACACCACTCACGTATGACTAAACCTCTGAGGGATAGGAAAATCCACTTTATGCTTCCAGGGCAGTAGAGTGGTGGGACAGCCATGCGCCTTCCTTCTCAAAGCAGACGAAGAATCACATCAAAACAAGGACAGTGTGTGAGACATTTTACATGAAGCTAGTACTGAGTGATCCAGGAGTGACAAGAGGGAGTGGAGCAGAGGTGACTTCACGAGGCTTTCCCTGCCATAATTTTCAGTTTGGCTCACAGCTGTAATTGTTTCTGACCAACCTTTCTCCACAGTCTTGTTCACAACAGCACCAAACCCATCTCCTCCTCTTTTCTGACTGTCCTGAGAGCAGAATTCTGCAGTCTTTTCCACTGCACTGCTGGCACAACCCATGGACTCCTCACCCCTTTGTACCTATCACATTCAGGCTGCTGCTATGGTTTGTCTTTGAAGTAATTTCCAGACTCTTACCCCCCCCTTTTAATACTCATCCTCCAAACCACGTTCTCGTTGTGGACTGCAGAAACCTCTCGTCACAGCAATTCATCACTTGTATCAGATTGTTTGCTGTGTCAGTAGTCTTGCTTCTGGTTTTTGTTTGTTTTCTTCAGAAACACTGATATATGAATATTATCTGCAAGGACTGTTTTGTAATGGTTTGTTTCCTCTCCTTAAGGAAAAGATATTGCATGGGAATATTTATTCTGGCATGTCCCACACACCTTCTTGCAAATTGAATGCTGGATCATGACTGAGTCTGCCCTGTCATATACCACCTACTATGTCCCTCATGTTATTTCCCAGCTTGCCTTGGGCAAGGAGATGGGCATGGGGCTTTGTATTTTTGTCTCTTACTTGTTCTTCTCTCTTATCCATGTATTTGTTTTCATTCTTCAGGCAATTTCAGGAATTTGAGGCAACTGATCCAGCAGCTCTTGTGCCATTTCAACCGTCGACTTGAAACAGAGACTGCTGTCCAGGTTAGGGATGCAGGAGAGCCTAGTAGTACCCTGAAGAGAGAAGGGGATGCAATGGAAATAGAACCTACTACTCAGAGCCATTCAGCATTTGGCCAAAGTGTGGACATGCTTATGGTCCTGGGGAAATTCTCTCCAAGCAGAGAGGGTGTGATTACTGTAAAAGGAGTATGCATCATCCTAAAGAGCCATCTGTGCTCAGGTGTCAAGGCTGAGTGTGGGCATCTTTTTCCCAGTGAATAACTTAATGCTATTTTGGCTAACCTGGAATAAAGTGCAGTTCCGTTCCATTTGGCAAACAGTTTTGGCCAGATAAAAATTTTGAAATGCTTTTGCCTTGTTCCATGTTAAATGCCCTTGGGTATCTGCCATATCTGTGCAGGGTTGGTAGATGTCATACAGAGCCTATGGGAGACCCATCTACCCTAGGGCAGTGGTTGGACCCCGTGCACGATATCTGAGAGCATCTAAAGCAGTACTGGATGACCATGTTTAGTACCTGAATTGCTCCATAGTTATTCTTCATTGGCAAGAGAAGCACAGCAAGTACAGAGTACACCTTATAATGTATAAAGAAAAGCTAAATACTCAGTAATATACTATTTGGAACAAAAAGGGGACCACATGGGGTGAGGAGACTGTGCAATTTTTTTCCTTACTGTACTCTGCGAAACTGTGGGCTCTTTGTCCTTAACAGCATTTTCTCCTACAGGAGCCGGTGGAAGTCATTGACACAATGAGGCCAGAAGAGGTAAGACTGGGTGCAGAAAGGGAGTGAGGTTACTTGATCACTTGTTTTGCCCATTTTCTATCATTTGCAATACTTCCCAAGTTCCGACAACCTCAGTGATTGTCACCTAAAGCTACAGCTAAAGCCATTTTCTTCTTAGAATTGCTCAATGGGCAAGTCTCACCCAGTAAAAGAAGAGATGGTTCTGCTTCATGTGCTGAGTAAGGTGCTGGCTAATCTGATCTAGTTTTGAAGTCAGCCCTGCTGTGAGCAGGATTTTGGACTACAGACCTCCACAGGTCCCCCCTCAACTAAATCTTTCTGTGGGTCTATGTTGTTCCTTCATTTTTTACGCAAAGGAACCATTATCCTGCAATGACAAGGGGAAGATACACTCAGAAAGAAAAGCTAAGATATTCGCTCCCTCTTTAAGCAGGAAGGAGCAAAACCTCACCTTCTGAGAAAACCTCTGAGGTGCTGGAATTGCTCTATTTCCGCAGGGACTTGATATCTGGCAAGGAAGGTACGGGAAGCCTGAGGGGTGTGATATAATGGGCAAGATGAATGATCTACATAGGAAGGAAGAAGCATTAACATAAGAACGAGACTAATTTGGGTACGCAAGGCAGCAACACTGTCGATTCCCGTGAGAGTGATTCCTCTTCTTTTCTGTGTCAGATAGATGCTTGGGAACAGGAGGAGCTGAACAAGAATGTGTGCTTTGGCAGCTGTCGCATAGACCCTTCCCCTTTCCAACTGGTGGAGAGAACTTCCCTGCACAAGGTGGGTGCAAATATCTCTCTCTGAGGCACACACTGTTTTTCTCCACTCTATCTATCATTGCTAGTCTCTGACTTCTTTCTTCTCCTTGTCGTCACCTACAACTACTATCACCAGCTACTTCCACATCCAGCTAGAGAAGTCAGTTTGTTCCTAAACCTTCTGCGTGTACCTTCGATCTCCTGCAGACTGAAAGGCTACCTGATAAGGAATCTCAGTGCATTTATTAAAAGAGCTTTTGGACACCACACAGGATTTTCCAGACACTACACTAACCAAAGCATTGTATGCCATGCTCCCGGAGGCATTATGCTGAGATTTAGACTCTGCTTTGTCAGTCTGCAGCACTGGAATTAGTACTGGATTTCTCAGGGTGTTCCTGTCAGGATGTAGAATCTGCCTCACCGCATGAGAAGAGTTGCTTGAAACCACCCTGTATCATAGGCTCTTCATTGAACTGAAGCGGAGGGAAGGAGGAAGCTGGATCATACAACTTACAGACTTAGCACAGGATGACTGGGGATAAAAGCCATCATGGTGTATCAGGAGTAACAGAAGACTGGGCTTTCACTCAATGGAAAGAGAAAGCAGTCTACCAAAACAAAAGTGCACAGTGCTTTTTTTATCAATACTCATTTAACATGAACGGTCAGCATATGCCTTGTGCAAAATTAATTAATTACTGTTATTAAAGGGGTAAGATCTCAGCCTTGAGCAAAATAAGAACAGGTTAGCATGCACTTAAGGTGAGTTTGGTGTTTTCTAAAGGGTTGGCTGAAGTAATCTGAAACCCACTAGCATTTATCTTTGAGACTATAGGCCTTGCAAGAAATTATACCTGAAGACTGCAAATGGGGAAAGTTTCGTACCTCTTGTAAAAAAGAGCAAATGAGAAACTGTGAAATAACAGACAAGCCAACTTAACTTGGATGCACAAAAAATGCAGGAATGAATAATCAAACTATCTCACGTATGCACAGTTAGAGCTAAATGTGAGGCTACTGATTGTCTTTTACATTAGGGTAGAATGTCTTGTTCCTGAGAAATGAGATTTTCCCTAGTTTACACTTGAACATGACATTCAATATCTCATGTGATGTTAAAAAAAAGGGCAAACACCAGCTGTCAAAGAATGACTCCATGTAAGGCCACAGGTAAAGTCCAGCTAGAGCTCAGCTTAAAGAATTTGGAAGTTGGAAATTTGCTACAGATGAACACTGAGAATACTGAAAGTTTTAGAAAGCCTGATCTAAGAAGACCAGTAAAATAATGGGGTATATTTAGGCTGAAGAATAGAAGATTGATAGCAGTGTGATATCTGCCATTGTAAGAAAGCTTTGTAAAAGAAAGGGAATAACTTGTTCTCAGTGTTTCCACTGCACTGGATAAGCAGACACAAGAACTTTTGACCAGAAATATTCTGGAACAGGAAAAAAGAAATCTTCTAGTATTAAGGAAAGCACTGGAATAAATCACCTAAGCAGGTTCTGACATTGCATATCACTGTATGATAGTTTAATTTCCAGCATCAAAATGAAATAGGATCTGCCTGAGTCCCCAAACATATAGGGTGTTGCATTCAGGGTGACCTTGAGAATGTATGCTCCATCATCAACATACTCCCAACTATGGCTGCACAGTAGAAGGACCACAGGGTAGTATTTGCTAGCTGCAAAAGGGGAAGGGACAAGGTAGTTTCTCACTGCAATAACCGCAGGCTTGTGCGCCTTTGCAGTTACCATTTCCAAATCCCAAGTCCCAGGTCTAGCACCAAGCATCATGTTTCCAAAGTCCTGAAATGGTCTTTTGTGTTTTTGCTCATAGACACATACATTGTTCTCATTACTGGGCCTCAGCCATGCCTATATAACCAGTATGGGGAAGCTGACGGGAGTGTTGGCTTTGGAAGAGGTAAGTACAGATCCTTTCACCTCCTCCTCATCAACTGCAAATGTCCTGTGGATCACTGCAGTAACTTACAGGTGCTGGAGGATTCAGCTGGGAATATATATAACTGCCATAGCTGCATTTTCAATCCAGTGTTGAATTCTGAGTCAATCCTTTGGAAGCCATGTAGAGGAATGGATGACTATTTCAGAGGAGGCAGCAGGTGTTGTTTACAGGGATGTTAGATGGTTCACCCTTTTCATGAACATAGGGCTCTTAACAGCGTTGCTATTACTGACTCTGAAAGTGGTGTGGAATTTGTTATTCACTGTGGCATGAAAAATTACACCACCAGTGTAAAATATGATCTCTGTAGGTCCCAGACGTAGAGCTGTGCCTCTCTCCATTTGTGATCCCTTTACCCTGGAGCATAAAAGAACTTGTGCTGGGTAGGACTGGGTCAGACTCCCTTTCATCCACTTTTTTCTGAACTTCTTCTCCTCTCATAGCTCCAGAAGGCAATAGAGGGCTCTACACGCTCTGGGGTTCGCCTCCGCCCACCCCTTGCTAGTTTCCGAGATACCAACCGGACTTCCATCAGCAGTGACAAGGTCAGTCAGGCCACTCAGGTGTGGAGCCAGCAGGATGACTGCATGGTGGCAGCACAGCAAGCAGCAGACTTGGGCACAGAGAGCCCACTGCCTCCCTGCTTGCACTCACCCCAGCCCTCACATTTGCATGAAGAGGGGGAAGTCCAGTGCTCCACTTCTGCCACTGATACCGAGCTGGAAGACATGGAGCTGACAGGGCCAGTTGCTGAAAACATCTCAGACATCCTCAAGGACATAAGTCTACGCTCCACTGATCTGGATGAGGATGAAGATGAGGATGAGGATGTCCCCTTATAGCTGGTGTGAGGGGAGTAGTCCATCACAATCTTCAGCTGAGTCAGTCTTCTTGTGTTTGCCCCTCAAGGACAAGCTTTTGGATGTTCTTTGCAATCCTGAAAGAGGATTGATTCAGCTGGGAGAAGGGGCATCGGACGGACCTTTTCTTCTGCTGCTTTCTTTCTGTGCAAAGACTGCTAAGCTGTTGAACTATACGGGTGCGTGCAGGAGTCAGATGTGGACTGCAAGGTGGCTAAGGGCTGGCTGATAAATGCTTAGGCTTCTGCCATGTCTACATGGGGACTGTAACAGGACGTGAACACTGCTGGACACAGTCAGGATGCTGTAGGTCAGTCAGCCATGTGGAAAGTGGAGGAGAAGCAGCTCTTCTCATTCCCCGCTGGTGCCATCCTTCCAGTCACACCTAGGCTGCATGTGCCAGGGTAAACACAGCTGGACCTCCAGCCTAGAAGCATATTGCTGCTTCTGACTGCAATCCTGTCCATGTTGCTGCAGCTCCTTTTCACTAGCTCTTATCTTGCACAGCCCCCAAACATTCCCATGTAGAACATTTTTCCTCTTTCTCAATTTTTACTCTGGGATTTTGCTGGATGGGGGTGCAGTTAGGAGCTTCTCCTCTGCCCTTTAGCTGAGCCGTGCCCAAAAAACAGATGTGAGGAAAATATCTGGTCTATGTCTCATGTCCTGAATTCAGCCAGGGCTCTAAGAAAAGCACTAGAAGGGAGGAAAGCCTCTTTGTTTTCCCATCATCTCCAGAATTTTTAAATAGAATGGGAAAATCTTAAGTTGGGGCATCCTCAGTGTTGGAGGAAGAGGAGTAAAACAGCATGTATGCACCCCTGTATTTCAAGTAACTGTGTTTGTCTCTCTGAATCACTGTTCAAAATTTTTGCAAAGTTATAGTCTTAAAATATAAGAACTGAAAATAAATAATTATGGAGTGTTAGCAGGCTGCCAAGAAATACAGCAGAGGGAAGCCACGTTTTCTACATTTTGAAAACTCCTGCTCTCTTTCCTGGTAATTCTACCCTGCCTACTTTCCACATATTTCTGCATACCTCAGATCTGAGAATTCCAGCTCTCACTTTTGCCAGCTTATCTCCCTTGTGACTAACAGCAGAGACCTCAACCCTTGTCTGCAGCATCCCTCTCTATTCCAGTTCTAAATCTGGAGCAGATCTTGATCTGTATCTTGCAAAAGATGTCTTGTCGATTCGTGTCATGCATGCAAAACCTCAGCATCCAAAGATAAGATGCTGCTTTGTTTAACTCACTGTCCTTGTGAGATTTTTCTCAGTAAATAGGCAAAATCAAATTCTGTGTACTCTGCAGCTTTCCTCCAACATTCTACATCTCTTTCCATTGTAGTTTTGGTGTGTCATGGCACTTAGATGCAGTCCCAAGCAGCCTGCTGGATGTGTTTCTACTTATCAGCAACAGAGAAGAAATCCGGGCTCTGAGAATATGTTCTTGGGGCTATTCTCCCAGATGTTGGGCCACATCCCCTTTCCTGATATTAGTAAAGTATTATCTAACTCAGAGTGACCAGTTTCACCTTAACAGGTGGTTTTTCAATACGCTCTCTCAGAGCAGGTCAAAAATATCATTACCTCTAACCCAGTCTCCCTAGGAAAATTCCCTCCTGACTTTAATTCCAAGGATTGACCTTGCACCATTTCCTCTCTGATGAGGCTCATGGGTGGGAGAGGCCGTGACAAGCTTTTAGTAGAGGGAAATCTCCCCAGCTAGTCATTTGAAGAGAGAGATATTTATTTTTGCTGTCTGGAATTCAGAGCCTGCCAGCTGTGCGTTGTCTTTGACATGTGATTCCCCTTCTTTAAGCTAACTGGGGACAGCCTTTCCCTGCCTAAGTCATCTTCGCTCCTCCGAGGGTCACCGTGTCCTTGTGAGAAGACAGCGGTGATCTGCAGGCAAGTCTGTTGCGCACACCAGCTGCTTGCCTCCACCAGAGGGTTGTGGCACATTTCTGGCTGCCAGGCATCAGCATACAGCCTCGCTGCTACTTCTGTGTCACCTTCCCCTGCCTGCAGAGAAGTGGCACAACAACTGCTTTTTTTTTTTTTTCCCAGGGAACTCTGCTAGTGCTTTAAATAATCAGGGAGAACATTCCTTTTAAAAATCCATAAATGTGTGGTGAGTGGCAACTCTAAGACCAAATCTGAACTGAGGGTCCACACACCCTCAGGAAGGACAAGTTTCTCCAACTCAGCCTCAGTCTTATTACTAGCAAGTACAGACTTAGATTTTGCAGCTTAGCCAAACGCTTGCACTGAGACAGATGAGACAAGGAGAAACTTTGATGGTGGAGTCAATACACCTCCCCCTCCTTGCTCCTGAATACAGATATATGTTCTGCTCCAGTCCCACACTTCTCCTACGGTGTGTTACAGAAGAACTGGGATCTGACTGGCTGAGAAGGCAGATGGAGTCTAAATCAAAGCCAGAGTGTGTGAGTCATGACAGACAGATTGTGAGGTGGGGGAGATGAAGCTGGAACAAAAATGATGCACATGGGGAGGCTTGGGGAGCTCCAAGTAGACACCAACTAACCTGGAAAGCTTCTCGAGGTTTAGAATCCTAGAATCACAGAATGGTTTGGGTTGGAAGGGACCTCAAAGCCCATCTAGTTCCAACCCCCCTGCCATGGGCAGGGAGACCCCCCACTAGACCAGGTTGCCCAAAGCCCCATCCAGCCTGGCCTTGAACACTGCCAGGGAGGGGGCAGCCACAGCTTCTCTGGGCACCCTGTGCCAGTGCCTCACCACCCTCACAGTAAAGAATGTCTTCCTAAAGTCCACTCTAAATCTCCCCTCTTTTAGTTTAAACCCATTCCCCCTTGTGCTATCACTCCCTGCCCTTGTAAACAGCCCCTCTCCGGCTTTCCTGTAGGCCCCTTTAGGTACTGGAATGTTGCAGTTAGGTCTCCCTGGAGCCTCCTCTTCTCCATTTGTCACTTGAGTGTGCAAGAGCACACACATGTGTGCCCATACATGCACACACACCTCTCTCTCTCCATTTCTATTGCCTTTAGCTGACCCAGAATCACCATGAGGAGTTGGATGGCTCTCTGTGGGGAAGTTGAAAGGTGAGTGTTACTGCTGCTCTTTGGAGGCATTACTCAAGATCCATTCCAGGTATGCCCCCACCCTTGGAGCAGAAGGAGCATTCATCTGCACCATTTTCTCACCTGGGAAAAAAGTATTCACACATGAATGTGTAGAGGGATCCAGAAGGGGTCAAAAAACATATTTCAAAGATGGTTTTCAATGGTTGAAGATGCATTTCCATTTAACAATGAAATCTTAACTGAGTTGATGCCAAGTACTTTAATAGGTGCAAAATGTGCAGTAAACTGACACTGAACCTTTGTCAAGGGAACTTTAAGCTTGCACCCTCTCAGGCAACCCCAGTATACCCCCTCAGAGTTTAAACTTGAAACCTTTATCCAGCAAACAAAGTCACATCAATCTGTCACTCTAAAACCTGCACCACTTATCCTATCCAAGAAGCACAGACTTGGCTACCTACACACAAAAATCATTTTCCCCCAATCTAAAATATCCCGTAATTTGTATTAGCACTGAGGCCTTCCCATTCACCTAGAAAGTCAAATCTCAAATCTTCCCTAAAAATCCAAGCACAAGCCTTGAAAACCAAGAAGCTCTGAGGCTGTCTTAACCACAGAAGCTTGCTTTTCTCCTAAACAGCATGTGCAGTTCCTTAGAATCATTGTTTTGGGCAGAGATTCATGTGAGACCAAGCTTGCCACTACCACTCAAAGCACTAAAATAGAGCTGATCTTGTTCAGCATTTTCAACTTCAAGCACCTGCTGAACTACATTTTGTACCGAACATACAATAGTCTGAGAACAACACGATAGTGAAATATTTCGATCACAGCAGAAAACTTTGGGAAAACACCACCACTACCACCACCATCACAAAAAAAAAACAAAAAACAAACAAACAAAAAACAACACAACCCTAAAAAAACCTCCGTTGACCTTGTATCTTCAAGACAAATGTAGTCTCAATCTCAACTAATTGCCAGTTTATTGATATTCAGTTAACAAAGGCAAGAAGTTATCTGTTAAATTTTCATCTAGCAAAAAGATGAACTCTGCCTTTTACATGGCAATTAATTGTAAAAGCAGAAGTCTTCTTTTTAAACTTACCAGTGTGAAGAATGGAAAAAATAAGGAGGACTTAAGGTTGACAAGACAACAGGGCTTTGGGTAGTTATGACACAGCTAAGAGACTTGATCATGATTAGGATGAAGGAGAAAACACATGGAGATGGACTACTGGACAATGAGAAAAATTTGCCTGAACAATGTAACTTTTTTTGTTGGCAAACTATTTCAGACTAAAAAAAAAATCTAGTTTGCTAATCCTATGGACAAAACTAGTTAGTACAAGCAGAAACAGAGAGACAGACAGAGTGAAGAGTTCATAAAAAATAACTTCCCTCCCTCTCCCCAGTTATGCAAACACTATTTAGAAGTGTCAGTTTTGTGGCCAAAGAGTACAACACAGCACAATAACCAGCTGAGCAAGTAAAGATCCCTCTTTGCCAAATTAGTCCCACCCCAGGCAGGGTATAATTAAAACCACACTGTTAAAAACACTGTCACAGCAAGCACTAAGTTGTTCGTGGCCACATGAGCAAGGATCTGGGCACAGCTCTCATAACAAGTTAATCAACACCGGAGACCAATAATTAATATTTCCGCACAAAAGTCATGCCTGAGCATTAGTATTCTCAAACAGAGAAAAACATTTTTTTTATCCTCAGCCATGTGATGCAAAATGTTTTAAGGCTTTTTTGTGGGAGGCAAGCTTAAACTGGTCCTGACCGTAAAATGCAGACTCTCATGGTGTGCCCCCCCCCACCCCATACTGGACAGACAACCCTGTGCACACACAAACACCACCTTTTTCAATCACTGGTGTGCAATAGTAGATAGCTCGGCTGCTGGGTTGCCTGTGCTTTGAGCCACATCTCGCCCTCCCTCAGCCTGCTGGAGGTCCGTAAGTCCTGATGCAGCCTCGCGGGACTCGACACTGCTGTGGACACTGCTGGGATTAGTGTGCTGGCTAAATGAAGTCAAGTCGCGGCCAAACCCGTTACTAGTTCAAGCACTGGCCTTTGAGACGAGCGATTGCTCACATCCCAGCAGCTTTGGTGTGCTGCTTGTGCAAATATCTTGCGCTCCATAGTAAAACCATGTACTGAAATGTATCTAGCCAACTTGAAGGATTGCACCTGATACGGAGGACAAAGTTTGTTGAGGAAAACACCAGTGGAAAGTTTATAAAAGAAATGGAATGTAGATAAATGAAAATGCGAATTGCCTGCTTTCTAGCAACAACAATCTAAAAGCTGCTAATACCTGGCTATTTACTGAATCGCTACTTAGTTTGGAGAACCGAAGGTAAAACTACAAGATCTACAAAAATATGTTCAGAATTGAAGTCATACAAACTCAAGTTAGAAGCTTTTCAGTTTTTCCACACAGAAACAATTGCAAAAGACAGTAATGGAAGGTTTATGAGGAATACATTTGCCAAAAAAAAATTTAATCTCATTCCCGCCCCCCCGGCCTGAAACTTCTATAGTGCACTTAAGCAAATGCGCTGTGAAAAGAAACGAGAGCTGTGAGATGGTTGGATTATGATCAAACATGTCACAGAATCTTATACTTAAATCGAATTTGCAGTTTCTCTGGCACAAGATATGAACTGTCTGAGGGAGTGTATAGAAAATACCCTTGCAGCTGGCAAAGTGCAGAGCCAGCGAGGTGTGCAGCAAGAATGGTCTTATGCCACTTTTATTTACCGTTTTCACTAATAACCTGGAAGTGACATATGAGACAGTATCATGAGATAAACATATGGTATATTTGCCATCTAGTCTAAACAGAGAAATAAACAGAAAGTGGAGATCAGAGGCTGGGGCAGATACCACAGAACGAGGTTCGTGCTGGGGCTAAGCAGCTAAATGCAGAGGAGATATACTTAAATTAGGTATAAATCTAGACTAGGATGATGGTAAAAGAGTACTGTTAGGTGAAGCACTCAATAGCCAGAGACCATCATTGTAGCGTAACGTGGAATTAAGAAAAAAATACATTTTTTCCCATGCAGAGGTACAGCTTCCAGGCCCAGCGACTCAAGTCTTCAACATATGTGGAATAACTGATTTCATTTTGACACATTATTTTAAAAAAAAGTAGTGACAATTTAGAGAACATTTGGAATAAAAATATTAGGAGCAAGTACTAGGGGACTTACAGGATTGACCAAAAAAAAAAAAGCCTAAAATAGTTAAGTATGTGTGTTTTATGTAACATACATTCAATTATGTGAACATACTTATGCAGACGTACATACCAAGGGGTGGGTGGGAATCTATTCAGTAGCAAAGGCAGGTAAACTGGAAGGACACAAATTAACTTCAAACAGAACACAGAAATCAAAGATCAGCTAAATAGCCCTGATTATGAAATATATGCCTTAAGCAGGGCAAGTGACACTGCTTAGCCCCTGTAAGAACCAGTGGAAAAGTGCAAGTATCTTCACAAGGAAGTAGGTATCTTTTATGGCTAGAACTTTAAATTCTCATATGGTAAACAACACACAACTGGATATGGCCTAAATCAGAAGCAGATGATACAACAATGTTGGAAGTGCAGAGATGCTCGTTTTCCCCTGGGCCAACCAATTCCCCAGCCTGCTATGAGGACAGCAGGCTGAGAAGCACCAGTTTAAAACTGAAATGTGAACCCAGAGCCTTGCTACCCAGTGTCAGTGACTTTTACAACCCCAGCATCAGACTCCACTTTGTGTCCTGTCCTAACCTGCTGCTGTGAATCTTCTGCCCAGCTCTGTACCAGATGTGTCTGCATGTCACCGATATTGGGACAAAACTTAGATGTATCATCTGGAAAATGCTGTTTCAGTGTAAAAGGAATACTTCGTGATAAACTAAAGGATCCCATATATATGATGCTGTCTATCATCAAATCTGCCACAATGGCCTGGGATTTGTGTCATGGCAGCCATAGGCACACATGAGATTTTTCGCCCTGTATAGTAAAACATGTGACGTTCTTCTCTTCTTAATGAGAAATAGCGTATCATATATTTCCTACCCTTGGACGCTTCTCCAAGCCACCATGAATCCTTTTCAACGTCCTCCATCAGACTATCTCACTGAGAACCACCCCCTCTTCCTAGGATCCTCATTCCTCAGACGCAACTCCCCTGGAACCAGTCCCACAGAAATAAAACACTTCCACCAGCCAGGACGGCAAGACCACATTCTGTTTAATAACAACTCCATAAAGGACTGTACATGCTATTTTGAGCTACCTCCCCTCCTTTACTGTGGTTGCTGCCACACACAGGCATGGAGGTGTATAGTGCCATATAGTTTCCTAAGTCTATATGTAGTGTGTGTACATGTATGTATGTGGTTGTACATGTATGTATTTATATATATCTTTGTAGAAGTGTTATCTCATAAGTCACATTATCAAAACATGCGAAGTATATCCAACAAAAATTTTCAGGCAAACATGTTTTGGAGCTGGAAGACCAAAGGCAAATCAAACTCATTTTAGTTAATAAGGGCCAGTGTGGGACAAGGTAAGGATGAAAGCTTTCAATAGTGGGTCCCTTTCCCTTTGCGTTTTACTTCCATTCAGTACTTTCCCCTCAAACATCAATGCACCTCTGTAAACACTAGCTTGAAAGAATACATGTAATCACCATGCAGCCTCCCCCCTACAGCAAATGTGCACATGCTTGGGGGAAGCTCTTTAAAATTGCTTTGCAGCAACCTCCGTTGTCCCATATGTTTATGTTAAAGCAGTTTCAGATACTGAGAATACAACATTTGAAGACCCGAGCCTTTAGTTACTTTTAAACATGCTTCAGGAATCCATTCCGCATGCCATCCCTGAGACTCCCATCCACCACCCCTGTACCTCCCGAATCCTCAGTTTGTACCCTCCCATAGCTGAAAAGAGCTGAAAAAAAAGAGAAACCCTGTTCCCTGTAAAATTACTTTTCAGTCCCAATTTTATAGTGTAGGGATTCCCAGAGACCTCCAATCATGCACAACATCCACAAATTAGAGAAGAAAAATTGAAGCCAAACAAGAATATATACCTGCAAAAGAGCTTTTGGCTTGCTACACTGCTCACACATGCAGTATCTGAAAAGGAGGGAAGTCCACCTGTACTTGCCTCAGAGGAATGTGGCAGAGCACTGGAATAGGGTTCTTAACCTTTAGACCTCCAACTCATGACTGGATTTCCATGCCCAATGAAAATGAATCCAGAAGGCCAGTGAATCTGGACTAGATGCCTTTATCTTATTAGAAGCAACTCTTGGTGCACAACCTCGTCTCCATGATGGAGAAAAGCCTTTTCAGATGGTTTGTCTTGCTAGCATGGACATTTGATCCCTTATGGGTAAGCAAAAACAAGACTAGGTTTCAGAGGGCATTTAAAATGTCCTCAGTGAAAGGAGATGAGGAAGACCCTCAGCAGCATTCTTTCCACAGAACACTGCAACCCCTCTCTTCCTAGAACACAGCAGCTACTACTCATCAGTAGGTACATCCTGCCCATGGCAGGGGGGTTGGAACTAGATGATCTTTAAGGTCCCTTCCAACCCAAACCATTCTGTGATTCTGCAATATCTGCACAGAGAACATTCTTGTTCAAGTCTTTACAGTTTTCACAAACATACTCCTTCTCAGAGAGTCACAGCCTGACTAAATTTTTCCTCCACCGACAATGTGTACCTGCACTGGAAAAACATATCACATATTTATATTTTCTTTTGTGCAGATCCAACACTGACAATCATAGAGTTTCTCTTGATTTCCAGGGAAAAAATAACACTTTGTTCTGTCTATGCTGGGGAAAAATCTCAGTTCCAGGATGTAAACAGACCCTAATGTTCTAAGCGCAGGTCTTCCATGTCCATTTGTTAACATAATAACTACGTGTCTTCATCCCTACCCCAGTCAATTCATGAAGCTGGCTGTGCTGCTGAGAGAGTGCAGTGTCCCCAGCAGTCTTGCCCAGGCTCCACGTGTTCTGAGACAGAGAGACATTGTTCTGGCACAGATGTCCAGCTGTCTTCTGCTCCTGTGCAGGGTCACCACCAGTTAGCCTGGGAAGAGCCTATGACACGGAAGAGGCACCTGACACTGACTTTACAGCTTGCATTTGTTCCTATTTGAAACTGTGCTTTAATGACTGTAGGCTGTCCTACATGTACACTTCGTTCTAATAGGCACTACTTTGCGCACATTTTCCCTGCTTATTTTTCCTTTCCCTGAGCCACAGCATAGAAATCTTTCCCTGTCAGGTTGCTACAGGGGAGAAGAATCAAAGACTGAACCATTACTTATATTTTTCTAGATGTAAGGACACCAGCCCTTACAGACAAGCTCTGTGTTGGAGTGGATTTTTTTCTTTCTTTCTTTTCCTATTTTTTTTTTTTAAAAAGTCAGTTAAAGGGAAATGATAAATTGTTTAGAATTGTCTGAACAGGGAACACTGGAAATTGCAACTGGAAGAAATTAGAAGGAAGAGCTTAGACTGGGCCAACAGTGCTCTGCTCTCTACAACATTTAGCGGGTGATTTATTCTAGTTTGTTTCTTCTAGGCAATTACCAATAAAACAGTTAAGGCAAACTGAGCTAAATTTAGATATTTTGGGTTTCCAATGAGAACAGAACTCACATTAATTTCATTTGGACAATGACTAAGTTCTTATTTGGTGCATTTCTTATATAACTACCCTGAAGAATTAAGCATATTATGAACTGTTTTTCAAAGATGATGAAAAAGAAGCCAGTGGGTGCCCAAATTCAGGGATGTCTCTTTCCTATCCCTCTGTCTTACAGTATAGCTTGGACTAAGGAGTACCATAAGCTGCATCAATCCTGGAGCTACAGCTCCTGTAGCAGTTCCATAGCTGAGCGCATTCTGCCTGGAGTCTGCCATGGAGCTTCCTAGCTGTGTTGTGTAAACACAAGACATCAAGCCTTTCTTGATCTATTTCCCAAGCCTTTCTCTCAATGTCTTTCCCTCTCTGGCTGGACTTCTTGCACAGAGCACACATAGTTGTCCACAAGCCTGTACTGTTGCACACTACCTTGCCTCACCACCATAACTCATACCTCTGACAAATGAAGTGAACAGTTTCCTTCTCTCCAGTTCTCTTCTCTGGGCCTACAATTAATATTTTTTAGTCGCTGTTGTACACAGTACATCATGCACACACTCTGCCTAAGTGTGAAGTGCCATTCTGGATTTCACACTAGATTGGAACTGGCTTAAAGATAGGGATAAACCTCACCTCCAACAGCTGTGCTTCACTCCTGTGCAAGGCTCTGCCTCTTGCAATTACAGGAGAAGACTTATCGGTATCTTTAGCTGCCTAGGAGTGCAATCACTGAGTGCACACGAGATTTGTCCATGTTAAATTTATTAATTCCATGCGTATATCAAATTACTCCTCCTGCCTGATTGCAAGGGTTTATCTCAAAGGAGCCTGTGGAAGGGGAGGGAATAGTGAGGGAAATAACGGGGCATTAAACAACAACAGAGACCAAATCAGATAAAAGCATACTAGAAATTCTAAGGAAAACACTAGCGAAAGGAGGAGGAATATGTCCTCCCTTGTACCCCAGCTGGGTTTACTCTCAGACACATATTTCACAATCAGCTTAAGCCAACGTAAGATGCATCTGCAACTTCTTCAACATGACCATCTGCATGTTTCACCAGCCCTCAGTGAAGTTTCCCTCACCAAGAGAAACAATACAAGGGGCTGAAACCCTTTTTTTTTAGGGGACTGGGTTAGTTTTCAATGGGGCCAGTTCCTGAGCAGCCAATTGAGTGTTGGCACTGGTGCTTCTTAGGCAGTACAAGTAAGTACACAGCTTCGGAAGGAAGGAGGCATGACAGCTCCTTTTAGCAGCTTAAAGTCATCATGAAGGTGCCATTTCCAAGTGCACTTTCCCCATTTCCCTAACCTATATGAAAGCCAGCTGCTGAGGATAGTGATCTCTCTCCCTCTGCTCACAGCTGTTCCCTCTTCATTTTTACAGTAGGGTAAACGTGCACTGGGGAAGTTTTTAAGGGAGAAAAGCAAGTGGGTGACCTGTCAGCAGCTTCCCAGAAGAAGAAAAAGATTTAGAGGCACAGAGACTGAAAGAAGCAGATTGCCTTCTCCATCCCAGAGCCTGAGGTAATGGCGTTGAAGACAACTCACAAGGCTTGTAAAGAAAGCTTAAGATTTATATAAAAGAAAAACTTACAAAGAAGCGTAACTGATCAGATATGAGCAATCACAGGAAAAGGAGCAAGAAAGAATTTTCTTGCAGTGGAATCTGAGATCTTTTTCAATTACTTGTGTTTAAGCCTTCCTTCGTGTTCAGCACAATAATTTCAGCAAGCTCCTGTTGAAGACAACGGCTTGGGAGGAAAGGTGGGAATCTCCTACCTCTGCTGCTTCAAGAAAATCCAAGCTTGTTACATAGTGCAGCTCTGCTTTACAAAGGCTTTGTGTAAATGAACAGCAGGGCTCAGTTTCTTAGTAACTGTAGATCACGGATACTGAGCTTACCTTTCCTTCTTATTTTCAGCCTCACAAATTCAATTTGGACTCTGAGTATTTGGATGGACTCTCTCCAACTCATCCTTCCTCACCAGGATAAAGGATCTGCAGGCCAAATTTTGCTCACAGAGCACCTGTGCCTTCCATATGCTTGAATAGGTGTACCTATATAACAACAGCTTTGCTGGGAAATGTACAGTAGGTTCCAGGTCCCTCCCTCTGATATTGGATGCGCAGAAGCAGCAGGCCTGTTACATAAGAAAAGGCCAGGATATACAAACCATTTTCAAAGAGATTCAAACTGCCTTTCCAGTTCAGCTCAGGAAGCTCATTCAGGTACCAAGTGTGGATGGGCAGACCTGCTCTCTCCAGTCAAGCTCCTGGTAAAGGTAGATACATTTCTCTTTTGGATTGCAGTGAGGCCATGGAAAATAGCCTTTTTCTTTTTTTTTCTTTTTTTTTCCAAGAAAAAGGAATAAATTTTATTATTCACAGAAATCCAAGACCTTTAGTAAAAAAAAAATATAGAATTCAGTAAACTTCTAAGTTTATAGAGAGTTTTATAGAGAGTAGTGTTCAAACCAGCCTGAATTCACAGAGAATGAGATTCTATCTACAGGTTTCTAGAGATCAGGTCATGGAATTATACAGAAAAATATAATTCTCTGTCCCATTCCACAGAGGTTAGAAAACTCTACAAAAAGGTTTTCTCTTCCTATCGAACTCCATAGAATTTTCTATCAGGTAATTTATTTTTTTCACATTTTTTCCCATGTAGATAATTCCCTGTTTCTGCCTTGCACAGTGATAATATACATCTTTTAGACATCCATCAGACACCTTAGTAAGTGTACCACATGTCCACATTAAAAGAAGAAAAAGCCCTGGACAAGTTGACCCAATCCTGTAAACAACACAGAGGGATCATTCAAAGCTACGCTGAAAGTTACCGTAAACATCCAGATTGGTCCTGGAGAGGCACGTGGTAACAAAATGGTTTGGAGAAAAAAGCAACAAGCCACCCAAATCTTCTTCCACAAAGGAACATACCCGACCATTTTTGTTTCCCTGAAGGCTTTTTAAAAAAGAAATAAGAAAAGGTTAACACTTACTCATTTGCCATCTGCTGAGGTGCTCTCAGCACTTGCCCCATCTCCCTGTTCTGGCAAGTGTGACTTCCTAGGCCCTGCTCCATGGCTAGACCCAAACCAGTTCAGGACAATGAGCTAGCACTGGTCCTGCAAGAACTGTAGGAGATCATCTTTATCAAGCCCTCCTGCCCAGGGGAGGTTAGCACCTGAATGTGTAAACATCTTTAAAGAGATATTGAAAGGTCATCATTCAGGAGAAGAGCTACCTCCTTAGAGAGATGTAAGCAAGCCCAAGCAAATGGGTAAAAAAAAAAAAGTGGTCACGAAACCTGTTATCTCTGACCTACACCAAAATACCAGTCTTACTTAAATATCCCAAAGGTCTTTCCTTTAGAGGTGCAATGGAGAGGGAAGACAGATCCGCTTGAAGTGGACTTGGCTGGAAAGACTTGGGCGTTCATAGAGGAGACCCTCTTCATGCAGCTGCCTGTGTAAGTGGGAGAAAGCTGTGCGGGGTAAAGTTCTACCTGAGAGTCCCATCTGTACGTTTCATAATTCCTGGACATCATCTGCTTTGCTTGCCAGGAGCTGTCTGAACTCTGACACTTGATGATATTACTTCAGTCACATTCTATTCTCCTCAGACATTCTTTCCTGCAAATATGCTGGGACTAAGCCTCAATCAGGAGAGGAGCACGTGTCACTCTCCTGTCATCAAAAAATACACCAAGCCTGAAGAGGAGGCAAAGAAGAGACAAATGTATCATGAATTAAACAGAGTAGATATGAGTCAGAGTAAGCGAGAAAGAGTCGCCCCTTGGACAGTATGGCAGTGTCCAGGCAAATTCCTTTCTCTAGCTCATCAATTCTAGAACCTGATCTAAACCCAGGCCTTGCTGATGCTTCCTTGCAAGAGGTATTGCAATTAAAACTCAGCGCTTGGGTAATCTCCACTGGTTCTGCTCAGTTCTCCAGCAAAATCGATAGCCTTGTACAAAATTTGCTTTTGCTCCTGTTTATTTTCTGGTGAGAGCTTGAAAGGAGACAGTTTGTTCAACTTCCTTTCAAAACTCTTCCCCCCCCAAAAAGGAGGTCTATAGAAATACAGCGAGGAATTGCAAGAGACCAAATTCCCCCTAGTCAATGAACCATATTTTTTTAACAAAAAAATATAGAACCCGTACAAATAGGGAAAACTGCTGAAATTAGCTTTCTCCACTCCTAAAAAAGAGATGGGAAGGAAAAACAAACAGCCCAAGTACCGAGCATTATTTACATTGCTTGGGGGTAGGAAAACAGAAGAAGAAAATATAGGCAGGAAGAAGAAATAAATAGGAGGAGAAAACTTCCTCTCACCCCTTTTCCTCCAACTACATTTGGAACAGCAGAAGGAGTGGCAGAAATGGGAAAGGTGCAGTTATTTCTGTTAAGTGATGACTGGAGTACAGGCCTTTCCCACTATTAACTGCTTTGTTAGGAACACTTACCGAGCAATATAAAAAGGTTAAAAAAAAAAAGCAAAAACTGAAAACTCCAATGTAAACTGGATATCTGTGATCTCATGGCTGTACACACTGTTTCTGGATCTGCTGCCTACTCTCTGGGTCTCCCCAGACTGCTGGCAAGGGAAAAGACAGGAGGATACAGCAGCAGCACCGAGATGGACATGTTCTCAAGCCCCCTGCAAGAGTCAGCTTTTCATAACTGTCTCCATAGCTGAAAATGTCCTTTCCACTGGCATCCAGTGCCCAATGCCAAAAGGACACACCACTCCTGCCAGCTCCTGGGAAGGTAGAAATGTCAAAGAGAAAAACAAATAAGTGAACAATTAGAAAGAGACTGAAGCATGAGTATCTGAGAGCAGGGTTAGATTCATATCTGCATCCATTCTTCCATGCCACAGGAGAGCCATGCCCACAGAGCCACACCATCTGTACTGCAGCACGGCCCATGCCCACAGAGCGCAGTTTGTGTCCATCGAGCCTACAATTTCATATCAAGGTGCTATCGAGGATCTGGTTACACAGCGAATCCTTCATCTCAGTACTGTCTGTATCAAATACAGACTTATCCTCTGTATCAGCCACAATCACAATACTAGTGCAATCTGTATTTCATATATATCTTCATTTTAAACCAGTTTATATTAATATATTCTATCAAAGGGGACCATGTCCATAGAGCAACATCCGTTCTGCCAAGATGGATTCTAGCCACACAGTCGCTCCCTATACCAAGCCTGTCTCATCAGCCACATCCCCAGTACCAGAAGAGTTTGTATCCATAGCCAAGACTTCATATTAAAAAGATTTAGAAATGATTTACCAATCCAGATCTCTCCAAGCACCTCACATGTGTTGCCCAGAGCAATGAAAATCAAAAATACGTGTCCACCGTAGAGGGAAAGAAGAGGTCTTCACGTGTCAATCACTTTGAGATTTTGCTCTCGTTTAAAAAAATAATTAAATGTCAGGAATGGAAGGTGTGTCTGCTCAGAAGTATGGGGAGCTGGAGAGAAGAATCCCTGTAATTTCATACCTTGCCACCCCTCTCTTTATTCAGCAGTGATGAGAACTTCACAGAAAGCATCAGTTGTTTGTTTCTCCCTCTTCCTCATCAAAGGACTGCACCCCAGAGGAGGTGACATCTGAGACTTTGCGGCTCAGTGCAGCATGTTCCATCTCCTCTCGAGGAGACAGTGATTCCAGGTCCCGGCACACTGCATCATCCTCCTCTGGAGAGGGCTTCTTGTTTAGGAGAGGAGCCTTCTCTAGCCGTGGATTCCCTTCATCCTCAATGTGGTCCTCCATGTATGTGCTGGACTCAGCCCCACCCCCACCCTGAGCAGTCTGCAGGGGCCACACGTGGACCAGCCCCGTGCTCTGGATGAAGTTCTGCTCCTGCCGCTGTTGCTGCAGCTGTTGCTGCTGGAGAAGGCTGCTCTGAATCAAAATGCTTTCCTGAAGGTTTGTCTGGGACTCATCAAAATTCTGGCCTAAGTAGGAGCCAGTTGCTGGGGAAGCGATGAGGGACTGGTCACTGGTCTCCCAGGCATCAGATGAACCTAAGCAATACATGCCCTGCGAGACGTAGGAATGAGGCCAGCTATCATACTGCGTCTGGGCCATATGCTCTGCAAGTAAAGGAGGGAAACAACACACAGTTAGACAGTCTCTCTAGGCCAAGCTGGCTCATTCCTGTGATAGCTTGTGTGCCTGTGCATGATGCTGTACTGCACAGGGTAGATAAATCCCTTTAGAGGGGAGGAGGGGGAAGCGAAAAGGCAGTTCTAGGCAGCAGACAGATGAACTTGATTATACCCACAACTGACTGCAAGAGCTGGTAGCTTTCCACAGTTGTTACCAAAAAAAGGCAGAGGAACTGGGCTTTGGAGCTTCCCTGTTAAGATTAGATTCCTTGGACAGCTCCACCAACAGGTGATGCCTCTGCTAGATCCCAGTCCCAAATATTGAGACTACAGAATAAACAGGGTAGAAGGAAAGAGAGCAACATGACAACAAAAGCAGGAGAGGGATGTTTCAATACTAGCAAGAGGCACTGAAGCTCACCTTGGCTCTCCATTAGCTCCTGATAGTTCTCAGAGTAGTTGCCTGCTGGGTTCTCCTGATTTGAGTTTACACTCACATCCTCACCATCCATGGAGGACCAGGCCATGAGAGTTGCCTCAGAAATAGCAAATTGCTCCATCACTCCTGTGTCAAAGGAGACAGGGAGGGGAAGCTGGGATGTGTGAAAGTCTCCACTTCTCACCACCCTCTTTAACCTCAGCTCTTGGTCAAACTGTTCCACTCTCATCCTATCTCAGCAACACCCATCACCCACAATTGGCCCTCACCCTCTCCACTTTGCATTCCACTGGCAATATTCCAACCACAGTCTCTCTCCTTCAGTTATATGAACCACCCGCAAGCTCTCCTGAGTGTGTTTTTCAGGTTCCTGCACTTTGGCCTCTTAGGGATTCTGCTCTGGAACATCCCAACCAATCCAATCCACATGCCAAAAAGTTTGCGCTACCTGCAAGGAACCGGGCTTCCTTTTCACCATCACTCAGGTCTGAGTAGGCATCAGCGTCCTTGCGTGCTGTCTCATGCGTGTGCTGCTGCTGCTGGCTGTTACCTTTGCCCCAGCCTTGCCATTCAATCATGTGAGCCACACGGCCTTGGCCCATAGCCGTTGGCTTTGTGACATGGTCCTTCATGCTGCGAGATATCCCTAAGGGGCCAGACATTAGAAAACAAGGAGGGGCTATTACACAGCTCCAGGGTTGTCTGCCATGCTGTTTACCTCTCCTGGAAGTGGAGCTTCTCCCCTACTTTCTTTTCCTGGAGTTGGGTATCCCCCACCTTTCACTGTACCACTCTCCAGGAGAGTTTCTCCATCTTTCCTTGGATTGGCTTTCAGAAGGGGGAAAAAGGGAAACCCCAAATACGAAAGACATTTCCTTCCTTGACTTGAATGCATTCAGGACAGAGTTGGGCATGAAGAATGAAGCCTGGAAGTGAACAAACTAAGAAATAGAAAATGGGGTTAAACCCAAGACTGTTTGAGGGGAAGGAACTGAAGATGTCTGAGGTGGGGTGCATGGGGAGAAGCCAACGGGTGTAAGATGAATCTGTTCTTTGAAAGGGCAATAACTAAGAGATTTCCATATCTGGAACATGGTGGTGGAGACTCCTATAAGGCCTTGAAAAGGCAAGGATCAGAAAGGAGCAGTTGGGAGAGCAACAGAGAGATATGGGAAGAGGCACAAAGGCCTGTGGAGAGACGTTGCCAAGGATAAAGCCAAATTTTGAGGACCTCACCAGAGAAAGACGATTTAGCCAAAGCCCCAATCCCATAAGCATTGGAGTTGCGTTTCAGCTTGGGGAGGATGGAGGTCGTATCTTCCATGGAGAGCTGAAAAGAGAGAAAATAAGAAGAAATGATATTACAGGAAGGAGAAAAGGAAGTGAATTAAAGTGAGAAATCAGTACAAGGATTGAAGGATGTAGGCGGAAGATGAGGAGCAGAAGCAAGCAACAAGAAAAAGAACAAATGGAGGAAAGGAAAAATTAAAGGCTATTTAACCATGACTGGATATTGCAGAGGACTGGGACTGAGCGAGGCAAGGTCAGTGGGAGAGACAGAAGCGGGCTGTGAGAAGCCTCCCTTTGGCTGCTGCCAGTCCCCCACAGGCATGCTGCACTGTTCCCAGCTTTGTTAGAGATGCAAGACATGGCTGACGGACAATTCAGGGAGCTTACAATGGGGAGCTGACAATGTGATAGGTAAAACATAGTAATGCATCATATACACATCATACTACAGATACTAATTTTTATATGTTACTTTTGGGTTTCATTTCTTCTCATATGGTCTTAATAAAATGAACATGACTGTATCAGTGATGCGTCCTGTCTTGAGCACCTACGACCACCTGTAAAGAAATGAGGTCTAGAGTTCTGCTTAATTCCCTTTACTCTCTTCTCTGTGTTCAGCCTCAGCCCCCAAATAACAGGGACAGGAAACTCTTGGGACAGGCAGCAGTCACAAACATCATCATCAAACACAATCCCTCAAGACGAATTCATCAGGCTTCTTCAGAGATGCCAGGTATTGCATATGAGGCTTAATTTTCACAAGGGCTAAACAAGCATTGCTTCTGCTCTTTATTTCAGCCTCTCTGGAAATCAAGTCCAGCATGTTTCAAACACAAAGATACTCAAAAGCAGTGATGATGACACTGGAAATTTTAAATCCTGACATGAAGCAAGCATTTGGTCATAGGCACAAACCTCATGAAAGGTGAGCGGAGCAATAACGGGGCAGTCAAATAGTTGGAGGCAAAGGAAGGCACTGTCAAGATGTTGAACTGCATATAATCCCAGTCAATTGCCAAAACATGAGAGGTGAGTTTCACTGGAAACTGAGTGTAAATGCAGCAGCTAAGGCATCCTGTAACTCTGAAACCAGGAATGTCTGTGTGTAACATGTGAGCTGAAGAAATCAGAAAGCAAAGGAAGAACTGTAAAACGTGAGAACACAGCCCTTGTTCCATGATGCACTTCCTTTGGTGATGAAGCTGGTTGAAGAATGTCCATCTATGCCCCCACTGGTTATTCCTGCCTGGGTGCTGCTGTTCAGTATCCACCCATTTGTTTCAAGACAGCTCCAGGGCTGCGCTGTGAGCCACCTCATGGAAACTGCCCAGAAAAGAAAGTAGACTGCAGAAGGTGTCTGCCACTACAAGGTTGGAGAGCTATGACATGAAGGCAGGAATGAATGGGGAAGGGAAGGAAATTCATGAACCAGCTTTGATCCCAAAGAAGATCTATGGAATTATACTGAGAAAGAGCTCCATGGATTCAGCATGGGTTGGGAAACAGGAAACTGCAAGTTAGGAAACTGTCTCCTACTATCTTTAAAGAAATAGGACTTTGTGTACCTTGCTTTCCACTAGACAGAAGCGCAATGAGGAAAAACAATGACAAATTTCTTCTAGACAGTTGCTGCATGCACCATTATTTTCCTGCACAATTTGTTTCTCTAACTCAGCCTAAACAAAAGATCCCAAGCCATAAGTGCCACAATGAAAGAGATGTCAGTAGGGCGAGGGTTAGTTAAAAATGTAAGTCCCCTTGATATTCAGTGTCCCAAGTGCTTTCAAACCAGAGAAACAGAAAATGACAGCCATTTAAAGGTTTTGAAAGTATCTGCAATTTGAAAATGCTTACACTACCAAAAATGGAGCTTCTAGCCCTGCCTTTCCAAGTGTATAAAACTATCAAGCTAATTTATGTGAACACATTTTTAAGCCTCCCAAGCAGAAAAAAATAGTTTGGTAGCACTCATATGCATTACTTCCTTTTCAAGATGCTGTTTTTACATTAGTGAAAAAGAAAAAAATAAACCCATATATTTTCATGGCGTAGGTATTAAGAGCAACAAAGAAACGTGTTATTATAATGTTTGCTTGTTTCTTTCTCTGCTTGTTAACTGAAGTGAACTGGTGCTGACCATCTCCCCCAGGGGACATTAAGCATTCTTTTACTTCTGTATGCAACTGAAAATGATGGATACATTTCTCCCAAACTCCTGGAGAAGATCAAATGAAGCTCTAATCAAAGGCTACTGATTTTTTTGAAACATGCTGCACAGACACCTTTTTCACCTAGCAGTGCCCAGAGATCTCAAAAATAGAACATATGAAATGACACGCATTTGTCCCAAAAAGGACAAAGGCAATTTAACAGCCACCTGCAGATCTAAATACCTGCCAGACAGCAAAAGACCCAGAGGCAAACAAAAATTCATCACCATCCTCTGCATCCTAGACAATTCCCAGAATTTCAGTGGCACTAAAGGATTCCAGTCATGTTTCCATTCTGGTCTCCACTGTGCCCAATGACAAACAAATCCCAGTCTTCCTATGACAAGAAATTTGAACAGCGATGTGGTGCATACTCACATTGATACCATCCCAGGAGAAATCTGTCCGTGTTTGCTAAAGAAAGCAAAGAAGGGCATCATGTTAGTGTAACAAACAAGTTGCAAACAGCCATGCATCACTCTAGTAGTTTGCCATAATCAACAGCCACTACTTTATCCGATAGATTAAAAAAAAACCCTTGTGTCTTTCCAGCTGTTTCATTGCCTGCTGTTTATGGTGTCTGTAGGTATCACAGTGTTTGAAGGTACAATGGCAAATAGGATGATACAGAAAGTAAGAGAGAGAAAAACAAGAACCTTTTCATAAGGCTCCCTTTCCAACAGCTCTCTGCTAAATCTTGCAACGCTGGCACCCCTGCGTGGGAGTTGCATCGCTTTGAGGCTAACACAAGGAGGAGCTACACTACTTATGTATTTTGAGTACAATACAGCAAGTTACAGAATTATTTTCTGCTGAAATTATTTTCCCTTGTAGTCTTTCACGTTGTCCATTCTGACCCACTTTCCCCTTGGAACGAGACCCATTTTCCGTATTGGCCATTACGGAACCAATCCACACTGCAATTCCTTCAGCTGGGAGGACTCATATCTTAACACCTTGGTTTTGGGGATGGGGAAACTCAGGAAAAATTAAATGAATCAATTACACCTATGGTGTCCATTCACATAAGTCAAAATGTTCACTGCAATATAGGTTATGCTCATTGACTTTTAGATCTGCATTTGATTTAACTGAATTTTCCATACAAGGTTGGGCCCCACAGTTTCTGCTAGGATTCCATGAAACTCCAAGTTTCTTGAAGTTACATTCCAAGCCAGCAAGGTATAATAAGGAAAGAAAAATACCTATACATTAGAGTTTTGTAAGGTTTTGCAAACTGTATGTTGTTAACGTTATTTGTGAACATTATTTGTGATTCTCCAAATGTTATGTGTTTAAAATAGCTTTGATCTTTTTATTAATCATGACTGTGACCCTGAACCTTACAGAGCTGAAAATTCAGGTATCTAAGATTACAGAAGCTGCAATAATTCAGAACAGCAAATGAACCAGCCCTTGAGGTACTGCTTACTAAATCAATTGGCAGTGAGTTACTAGTGAAAGCACCCCTAAAAATGAAAATGGAGACAAATGTGTTTCTTCAAAAGATTTTATGGCTGTGCTGCAGAAACCGGGAGAAGACAGAGTGCTGGACATTTAAATGAATCCATTATTCAAGGAATGCAGACCTACAGGCTTGTCAGAACTGCCACAGTTTTTCCCATGTTCTGTTCCACTCCAGTCATGAGTGGTTGAAAGCACTTTCGTTTGCAAATTCTTACTCACCATGGATATTGTGAAGGGAGTGACTCAATTCTATTCAGTGCAAGCCAAACTGCACGGATATGAAAGTCTGATCCTCGGGTGCACACTGGCATTCTGGTCCTCTCCCCGATGATGCCTCGGTGACGCACAGCACCCATTTCTGAACTCAGAGAAAACTGAAACATTCTGATCCTCCTGGGTAAGTGGGTCTGGGACAGGCACTCACCTCAGTGGAAGGTCGATGGAAGCTGCTGCCATGCAGTGAACTGGTGCTGTCCATATTGATTTGGTCCACATCTTTCAGTCCCTTCCAGTCTACTGCAATCACCTCGTTTCCTGTGGGAACACATCTAGTCAGGCTTCTGAATGCCACTACAATTTGTTCAAGCAGTCTTAAGCCAACTCAGCTCAACATACAGGAGAATCACAAGAGTTAAGGCCGCAATAGCCCCAAATCAGACCTTCCGATTTTTATCAGACCACCTGGTCATCAGCAACTATTATATTTCACACAGCTATCTCCATATAAGACCTGTCATTTGTGGTTTTCTCAGACATAATGTATGCTTGGCTAAAGCACAGCTCCCCAGGAAAAAAAACACATACTCATGATGTGTTGCTGAGAAAGAACCAATTCTTTGATACCCTGTTTCAATATTAAACCATCATCACTTAAAAAGGCATTTCTCCCTTATCGTTTGGTCTGAAATCAACTTAGAGCTGCTGGTACCCTTGTTTTGCTGTTCTCAGCAAGATTAAAGACCGTTTTAATACCTGCCATTACATTTCAGGAAAGTTATTCATACACTTGCCTGCCTTCTTGACAAACTAAAAAGACTGAGATCTTTAGGTTCCTTACTGCAGAGCAGTTTTCCAGTCCCCTTAATAAATCTGTGTTGCTTCAGAAAAGACATCTCAAATTTTTCGGTTCTTCAAAATGTGGATATAAACGCATAGACAGTAACGTATGTAAAACTAAAAATAGCTACTTGCTGCTTCTCTTCACATTAACCCATTGTGCCATAACCTCACAGTAGATTCTCACTTCCAGCTGTTTGCTCGCTCAGATCCCTATGCACTTTCCACAGCTCCCTGCGACTGTAACCCATTCAGAAGCAGAGTCTGTGCCGTTTGGTCTTAGATGCATCTCAATACAACTTAAAGGATCAAGTAAAATTAAATATTAATATAAATTATAAAATTGAGTTAATAAAGATTACAAAATACTATTAAATAAGATCAAATTGTAATAAAAGTGAAACTAAATGCAAAGTAGCGCACTTCAAATAGCCAAGTAACTAGGACTGCTCAGTGACTGCTCTGTCCAGTTAGCGATTTACTGTGCCTCCAGCCTTTGGGCCATCCTCATACTCTCTTAACAAAGTTACTTGCTCCCATGTCACAGTGGAAAGGTTACACTGTGTTTAAACCTGAGCCTTTTGGAACCTGGCAAAAAACAGAGGTCCCAAAATGATCATCTATTCCTGCGCTCAATTCAGCAATATCTAGTCTGTTTGGAATACATGCCATTGAACGCGAATGGTTCTATTTTCATTAGCTTTTAGCTTTTTATTTACTCTTTATAGTAAGTTTCTCCTCCACGGACATGCACAAACCCCTTTGCTCATCCTAGCAGCACGTTTACACTGGCTCATCACTGCACTTCACAGGCAAAAATCTTCTGAGAGGCAAGAGATGCTGTGCCTCACCCTACGCAGGCCTGCAGGAGCCATGTAGGCACTCACAGGTGGGAAGCCAGAGGCACTCATCAGCTAGAATTAAAAATGCAAAAAATAATTTGTTCCTTTAGAAAGGTTAAATATGGTGACATGAAAAATAGCAGAAAGCAAACAGTATTTCAGTTGGTGTCTGCCACCTTCACATCTCATCATTTTGTGCTGTGCAAGAAGGTCTCTCTTTCTGAAAGAGCCAAGGCATGTTTTCCCCTTCACACCTGAAGTATGTTTCTGTTCATCAGGATAATTAGAACCAAGTGCTTTAATAGCATCCCTCATATGCCTCTGACTATGCTGACTAAAGTTGCTGTTTCTGGAGTTGCAGAGACTTTAAAAGAAAAAGAAGAGGTCTCAACTGTATGCTACAAAGGTAAACATAGAGGTCAAGCTTCAGGAGGAGGCAGAACATGGCTATGATGAACATGACAAAGATCACCCTTCCAGGTTGTAATCCTCTTGACTGATTTTCTTGACAAGCATATGCATGTATCTGTCCTTACTGAGCTCAGTTATTTATTTCTAATTGTGATTGCTACTAAATGTGACCAATCCATGAGCTATGAGTGCAGAGCTGAATTTGTGTTATGTTCTGATCAGCTAATTTTGCTCCAATCTGCAGGTATCCCCTTTTGCAGGGCATAACATTAGGTTATGTGACAAAAGCTCACCTGCACACCAGTGAAGGAGCACAAGGAGCTGATTGCAGGAGGGGCGGCCCAACCAGCACCCTGATAGGCTGCTCCCAGGCCCATCCTGGGAGCCATCAGCCCACCAAAGGCCCACCTCGAGGAGCACAGGGGCATGGTGGTAGGTGGGAACCTGATTTATGGACTCAGAGGAAGGGACACCCTGTGCAGATCCCTCCTAGGGGAGCCTCAGCCCCAGGGTCCTGAGGAAAGCCCATCAATATCAGGCAGAGGAGAGACCCATTATGAGATGCAGAAGAGCATTTAGGTATTGCACTAGGTTTGCATCATGTTTAGGGGAAGAACCAATGGTGGGGGAAGGGGAGATCTAGGTGATTTTGGGGGAAAACAATGTGAGAAAATAGATGAAGGGATAAAAGGGACCAGTAGCATGTAAACAGGTTGCTGATCAGTATGGTTTTCTGGCCATGCCCTGCACTTACTTTGTGTGGTCTGTCCTGTTGTCTTGTTAAGGTCTGTTTTGAACTACTTCCTGGTGTGAAGGACACTCTATTCTTGGTGCATGTGTTTCACGATGGAGGTCTAAATGCCAGGAACTGGAGAGACCAGAGTGAGTGAAATCAACTGGAGTGAGCGATGGCACGTGAATGATTGTCATCAATGAAGCCAAAATGAAGGTGATTTGGGTGCCAGATGCATACCTTTGTGTGCCCCTGAAGGTGAGACCACAGCGTGAGTTGGCTACCATAGGGATTGGGGAGTCCCAGCCACCTCTCAGAGTTCTCTGTGTGTGTATATCTGTGCATGAGGGGTCCATACCAGCAACTGCAGCATGGCTGTGGCCTCAGGGGCTGCTACGTCCAGCTGCCATCAACTGGGCAGACTGAGCAGCCCTGCTACAGGAGGGATCCATGCTGCACATAGTGGATCCCCATTGTGCTCAACCAGAGACGGGAGCAGGATGAGGTTGTTTGTGCTGTATGAGTGCTGAGTGTGTCTGTGTGGCTGGCATGTACGTGCATATATGTCTGTATATGTGTTGTGTATGCATACTGGGAATACCGGCTGCAGCTGGGGACAGGGAGCTGCAGCAAGCCTCACCTCTGTTGGGCTGCTGGATTCATCCCTGCTAGCACATAAGGGCACTTGAAGATGTGCACCAAAGCTCCCTGGACTGGAGACATCTCCACTGCCAGGGCTGGGCTGCCAAGGCTTTCTCTGTATCCTGTCACGGCAGGCCTGGATGGAATGGGACCCTCATTCCTCTGGTTGGGGAACTAGCCCACCCTGAGCGAACATTTCTTTTATTACTGCAAAAAGCCTAGGCACATCATTGCTACCTCCTACTCAGTCTTTCATTGCCTTCCGGCCTCCCCATTTGACAGGAGTTTCTTTTCTTTCTGTTCTGCTTTGTGAAGCTGTGGCTGACTGCACTACCACCTATTGGACTGCCAATCTGGAGGTCAGCAAAGCGAGGGAAGGAGGTTTAGGGTGTGCTTGGGCTCAAGCAAGAGGAGCAAGGGCTTAGTGGGCCCGCTCACGGGTTGCCTGCTCCTAGCACAGCTGGAGGCCTCTTAGATTTGGGGTGCAAGCAAACCTCCTAGGGCTAGAAATTTCTCTGGCAAAGGAAAGAGCCAGGTAGAGCTGTGAAAGCCCACTTGTCAGTCCCAGGTGCATCAGCTGTAAGGTTTAGTTGTGACCTAGAATCAAATACCTTTGTATTCGGTCTCCCTTGAACAGGGAAGGGGTAACAGGCAGAAAAAAGGGGCACCGCCAGGAAAAGCAAAGCTAGAGAGAGCAGGTATGAGAAGGAGTGGAGGGGGTGACTGTGATCAGGGTGAGCTGAAGGATCAACAGAGGTCAGTGGGAGGATCGCAACTGGAGTTGAGTTCCGAGGTAGAACGGGAACTTGCCCCTGCATGCTGGGATCCAGTTGCCTCTTCCTGCAGAGGCAGCCCCTGCTCCTTCCCTCTATCTGCAACCCATAACACTAGAAGGGGAGGGCTGGGGCATTCCTGAGACAGTGATGCTGGAGAGGCAGGACAGATGCCACCTCTCCAGGGCCAAAGGGAGCTGTACAGGATCCTTCAGTGCAGATAGCAGTGCTATCCCTGCTTATCTCTGTGAAACCTGCTACTCTTTTCCCTGTACTCTCAGCTGTTTCTGAGCACAGTGCCGTGACCCTTCTGTAAGTCTAGACAGACCTCCTGGCACACGGTGCAACCCAGGCTGCAGCACTGCTCTGTGAATGCATTGGAAAGACACACCCACCCACCCCCCAAGCCAAAGAAAGAGTCCGACCTCAGGGAGCCTGGTGCTCAGCACGTATGACCTGACAGCCCCAAAGTATGGCAAGTGACACTCAAACTTTGCTCCCAGTTCTGCTACTCACTGACTGCTTCCATGAAATGTGAGACTGTGCAAAATATTAATATTATTCTGTCAGGTGGTGGCATCAAACGGTTGGAGAATGTTAACATCAAACAATTCCTTGTCTCGAAGTCCATAACTGTTCCATAATAGTAGAACTAAGGCCTATAAAATTTATTACTGGTCTTCTCCAGTTGAAATACCTCATCTGCCTAAACAAGGGAAGAGAATAAGTAATGTGTCATCTTGCATGCAATACTGTAATGAAGACAATAATTATTGCAAATTCTTGGTTTGAACGTTTTCACAGGTACTAAGAAAGAAATATATTTGGAGAAAATAACTCTTTAATATCTGCTAAATGCTTTTAAGTGCAGTAATATCTGCTGAAGAGTTACAACATCACACCCAGTGGTTAAAAAGGAAATCTCTGGGTTCTAATTGGCGTTGGGCCTGGCGTGATGTTACTTCCTCATACTGAAAGTTGGATAAAGGTTAGTGGGTTGGTTTTTTTCTTCTGTGAGAAATAGCAAGAGCAACATCAATCCACAGACATGAAAGATTAAGTTCTGATCTGAAAGATGGAAGGAAAGAAACATGGAAAATCAGAAGCAGGAAAAGAGAAACTGAAAGCAGTACATGGTATTTTAGTGTTCTTTTTATCCAACCTCCTGTCAATCTCTTTCTCCCTTCAATTAGTATGGTGTTTTTATTTGGTAATGATATGTTTCTTCTCCAATATAATTTCTTTTCTCTTATCCATCTTCCATTCCAGCTTCTGCTAATAATCATGACTATTCCATTTGTAATTCTATCATCAGTAACCTCTTGCAGAACAGCACTTGTTCTTCTCCATATAAAGCTGATAAACATTTTAAAATGAGTGGGCCATAAAGCTAATTTTTAAAGTGGGATTTTTACAAACATGTGCTACTGAATTTCTCATTGAAATAATATGAAATGAGACAAAGTTGAGAGATAACAGGCTTTCTGATTTCCTTGTCATTGTTTCTGTATGGTGTGTATAGAAAGGATGTAGAGGACTTTCATTTTTGACTGAACTTTTTAAAGATTTCTTGATTTAAAAAAAAAGTTATTTGTTTTGGGTTTTTTAAACATCACCAATTCTATCCTTTCTCTGGAAGACTCAGTAGACAACTGAAGAGCAAGTAGGAAGCTAATTACATGAAGCAGTGAGATAAAACCAAAGCAGCTGAAATACATAAATACATTAAGCCACGTTGTTTGCATATCATAGTTGCTTTGTATTTTTAATACAAATTGGATTTAAAAACTCTGACAAACATTCCTTAGAAAAAGATGTCTCCATCACAACTGAAGTAATTTTCCAACTCAAGTCCTTTAAGCCTCTGGGGAAAAATTATCATTCTTTTTGTTACAGTTCTGTTAAGGTAAAAATCAAGATTTGGTTTTAACCTTTTTAATGTTTGTCATCTTTATTGTTTACAGAGGGGGAAAAAATGGAGAAAACAGAATACCTGTTTTCCCACTGTTTTTTCTGGCATGGTGTGGGTTGGGTTTTTTATCCATCATAACTTTGGACACTCAGAAATTAGAAAATGTGTATACTAAGCATTCCCAAGCAATATAAGATAATGACCACTTTGAATACACTGGAAGAATCCAAGAAGCCATCTGGATGACTATCCCACCTTGCAGATCAAATATTACTACTTTTTTCCTATTTCAGTAGCTTATTTTGCCATATACTTTAATTTAGCATGGAGACACAGAATTTCTTAGTTGGCCATATTTTCAGTTTCTTTGCATTCCTGTGACCATAAGTAATTCAAAACAAGGAGAATTTCCTACTACTTAATGTAAGCAAGTCCACTCTCCTTGGACTTGACATTTTTTCAACTCCTATTACAACTGTGTGTTCATTGATTCTATATTTAGTACCTGTGCCTGTATTTTGTTCATTTATCAAGGTACATGCTTAAATCGGGCATCTGGATCTGCACAGAAGCCTTTAATCTATTTTGTTGTAACTTCTGTGCTGCATGCTAAACTTCATCTCTAATTTGTCTTCCCGATTTTGTTCCTCACTAAGTAGACTAATACAGCTGCTGAGTCTTAAATACTGTTTTTTCCTTCCTGATATGATGCTGGTGAAGATGTACACTATATACCAAATATGTGCTTGTGTCAATTGCTTTCTGATGTATCTTGCCAATTAACATAAGTAGAAACATATTAATTAAACAGTGAATTTCCAGCCCTGCTATTATCCACTGTTAGCAAACTTTCTTCTGTTTATCAAGTTTTACTTTCCAGCAGAGAGTAGAAATACTATCATTTGATATTGGTAGCCAATGCTAATGTCGGTAAAGACCAAAATTTGGAGTAAATGGTTCAATTATTCTTTTCCCTGAACAACTAAGAAAACAACAAATGTAATTGCAGTAATTATGATCAGCCTTTAAATTGTTCTTTCCCTGGTATCACTTTTCATGATACTCATGGGAGTGTAGTATCTTTGTCAAACATAACATCATCGTGGCCTGTCAAATGTGGTTGAAATAAAAGCAGTTGAAGCTACTGGGAAGGACTGATGGATGGATAGCATAACCATAGAAACATTTTCCTTCCCTGCCTGCTTTACAGAGACCTTCAAAGCTAGCCAAAAGGTCAACATCAAGGAGAGGCATAAACCTCTGTCAGGTGAACTGTCCCTGAGGTGAACATCAGATGGAAGCCTTCAAACTTTCCCAGGTAAAGATGAAAAATCAATCAACCTCGAGTTATTCACATAACTATGTATTCTAGCTTGTACTGCATGAGGAAACATAGAAATTAGTTAGCTGCTGTTGGCACCTACCAACAGAGCCATTTGTGGAACATGAACAGAAAAAAGTCTGTTTTCATGGATGAGATAGGGCTGAACAGTTTGGTACTCATCAAGGCAGAGAAATGCCTTGGTCTCCATAAAACAGATGTCTCTTTCATTTTTGATCAAAAATTTCAACACCTACAGCTCTGAGGTGCCTGCAAGATTAGGAATCAGACGGCCAGTTCTCAGGATCTTTGCTCTAGATTGGGGCAATCTAAATTATTTTCCAGACCATTCTGCCTCTTTCTGCAGGTAGGTCCCTTTTTGGAGCTGTTTAGGAAATGGAATTAATGAACAAAGCTCCAACACCAACATTTTTCTTCTTGACTGGAAACACTTTCATACCAATACTAAAGGCTACTGCATACCATGCCCTTGCAGCTAAAAGGAGATGAACAAAAAGCCAAATGTTAGACACAGGCAGTTCTGTTCTAAGAAGCAGTTGTGTCATTTAAGTTAAGGAGGTCCTGCAAAACAAGATGCATCCAATTAACACGATTTTTTAAAAAAATCTCAAAGCCCTGTCTCACTTGCGGAACAAGTATCAGCCAGCATGAACAGTGGTGATGGGTTTATCCTCATTCTTCACCGCTTCTCTGAAGTGCAGAGAATGTGTCCCTAGAGGCCTCATTCAGCACAGTAAGTATGAAAACGTCAATATGAACCAAGGTAGCAGCCTTTTTTTGCTGGCCTACAGCCAACATTACAGAAGTAATATGCAGCAGGCAATTTTGCACGTTGGTCTCCAGATGTGTTTAAATTTTAATCTGAGGCCAGCATGTCACATGGGCACTGTCCTAGAGCATAAGAGTACCATTAATTGTGACATCTATGCCCCATAGTTTCATCTCTACCAGGGGGAAGAAGAACCATCGGAAGTATTTCTCGGGATCCATCAGATCGCAATGCGCCTCTTGCTACAGGGATGCTCCTGGTCCCTCTCTGTGGGGTGGGCAGCACCACTGCTAAGGTGATGCCAGCGCATCAGTGCAAGACTCCATTGCTGCACCTTTGGGCCCGTTCCCCAGCCAGCAGGACCTGTCAGATGAAGAAGCGGAACAAAAGCTTGCTCAAAGAACCAGCACATGGGGACAGTAGCAGCCTGTCAGTCCCAGGCTCCACTCTCTTCACCTGCCTACCCCTCAGCTGTGGGGTATCATTCAGGCAATCCCCATTGCACTCTCAGCCGCAGTGTCCATCAAGCATCTGGTTTTGGAACAGCAGCAATGGTCAGAGCCCAGCAGGAAGCACTGAGACTGCTGCCTCCCTCTTACTGCCCTTCCCAAAAATCAGTGAGTTTCCTCACACTCTGGTACCCAGAAAACCTGGCACACATGGGTGAACCAAGTCATGCATCTTTCTCTTGCACAAGTCGACTGAGTCAAGCGGTCTCACCATGTGCTTGGAAACAGATGCTAAGCAGGCAGCTAGCAGCCTCCCCGCTGCACTTCATATGAGTAAAGCATGTGCCTCTTGCTCTGAGAGCCTACCTCCATGCCACCAGCCACTTTCCAGCTACTAGCTAGGAGAAGAGCTCAGAGGTCAAGGTGTCGGAATAGCTGCAGAAGTGGGCAGGACTGATGTTGCAACTTTTCCTTCAGGGAGGGTTCTGGTTGTCAGCCACCAATGAGTGCTGACTATCTAATCAATACCGCATCACCCTGTGCCCTATCCATGTAGCACTGACCAGCCTCCAAGAGAAAGTACTGGACTTCTGGATTGTCTTTTGTGGTTCACAGTCCAGCCTGGGTTGTGCTGGCATGTGCCTTCCCCTGCCATCTCCGAGATGTCTGTCATGCTGTACCAGTGACCCCAGAGGTCTCTTGCAAGACCTTCATGAACTACTGGTGTTTTATAAGGCCCTGCTCAGAACCTGGAAGCTCTCTGGAGCAATCAAGTCCCTCATGATCACCAGCAAGGGGGAATCTCCTTGCTGAGCCCCAGCTGAACAAAACTCACCTCCCAGTGCAGGCAGAAACCTCATCACTGCATGGAAGGATTGTCCCTGTAGCATCACTAAAACTGGGTCTATGGTCAGTGGGTCAGGGTCAACCCCATATTGCTTGTCTGGTGTACAGAGTAGAACACCTGGATTATACCATCATCTTCTACCTCAGGGAAGTCCCACAGAAGGGTAGTCCCCTTCAACACCTAGTTCCATGGAGATATCTCTGAGGCCTTGACCTGTGACTCCCTGTTCAACTCTCACACCACTTCAATACGTTTTGAACAACTTTGAGCAACAAGATGACCTCCCTTGAGAACACTTTTATGCATTCATGCCTCCATTGCTCAACTTCCTCCCCCTTATACCCAATCATGACACATGGTTGTAGGACAACTCAATGTTAGAAGAGGAACCCTTTTGGCAATTTTCTACTCTGGGCTAATTTCATGGACCACTTGGAACATCAGCTGGAAAAATCCTCCATCAAGCAGAAGGCACAAGGTTGATCACAGGATGCACTGACTCACGTCTCTTATGAAATGAGAGGGACACTGGCACCTTTGTACATCAGGCATGGCTGTCTTCTGACTCCTCCAGAACTTGTCATCGAGATTCTGGCTTAACTTCTCACATCTTTACTTGTACAGTTCCCATCCCAAGACCTACTAAATTCTGGGCCCTCTTTATCAACTTCCCCATTTCTCACCAAGATGGCGATCATCTCCAGGGGAAGGAAAACCCAAGATCCCAGCAACTAGCAGTGATATTTCTATTCCTTTGTTCTGGGCAGAGCATCACTAGTCAGCATCTACCGGTCCCTGGATACCATGGACCTACAGGGGTGATCGGCTCACTGTTCCTCTCTGGTTCCCTATTTTCCTGGTTTTTAGCTTTTTAGTCATTACCCTGTAATCTTTTCTTATGTTTTTTTCTCTCCTCCACCCCCTCCTCCATCTCAGTCAATGACTGTCTTTTTTTCTCCCTAGTTTCTTTTCTTCACTCTCTTCTCTGGGGGGACAGTGGAAAAGTAGGCATTTAGTATTTGTGATAGATATCAGCTTGTCCCTAAAGTGGAAGTGGATGTGTAAGAAAGAGTATAAGAACAGCAGAAAGAGTAGTGATATTTTCCCAGAATACTTGTCCTAGCCTGATGCAATTTATGCCTCAAGTAGTTCCTGAGACAGAGATGTTGCCTCTGTATTTAGTAATCTTTACATGAATTTTCTTCTATTCATCTGTTCACATTTTAAATGAAAGAAAACATTTAGTACCCATAGCATCCCATGTCAAGGAGTTCCACAATTTAACTCTGTGCTATATGAAGAAGTGCTGGCTTTTGTTTGTTGAAACTTGCCACTTGCTAGTTTCATCTGACGTCTAGATTCTGGTTTGAAATAGATAATGAAATATTCTTCCCTCTTCATTTTTTCCATGCTGCTCATATCACAGAGAAAATTCACGTTTTAAAGATATCCATCATAATCATCTCTTTTCCATACTTGAGAAATCCCTATCTATTTAATGGCTCATCACATATATGCCACACCATACCTTTCATTGTTTTTGCTGCCCTTTTCTGAATCTTTTCCACTTTAATTATGTCCTTTCTGAAATGGGAATGGACAATCAAGGACAACACATTATATTCAAAATAAGGGTGTAGTATAGATTTATGCAGAGTATAATATTGTTTCTCATTTTATTCTCTATTCTTTTCCTAATTAGTAACATTTTTACTGGTACTGAGAATTAAGCTACTCATTATAACCCCAAGATCACATTTTTGCACAGAAATAGTAAACTCGGAACCTCCATCACTGCAAACGTACCACTAAAATTGCTTTGCCTCTGTGCATCATTTTACATTTATCTACATCAAATTTCACCCATAACTTTAACACCTAGTCATTTGATATTATGAAACCATTTTGCAAATCTCTGCATACAGCTTTTTGTTTGTACCCCCAAACGATTGCTGTCATTATCATACTTTGTTACTTCATTATTTACCCCCCTTTTTCATATCATTCATGAATATGCACAAACCTGAAAAAATACCCTTGTGAAGACTGGCCATTTCATGCTAACCCTTGTTTCCTATTTACCCAGCTACTTAATTATTTCAGGAGCTTCCCTTTGACTCAACAGCAGATTCACGTCTTTAACAGCCCGAGGTGAGTGACCTTTACAAATGTGCTTTGCAAATCTAAGTAGACTATAGCTATTGGATCTCCTTTGTCAATATGCTTGTTGACCCCTTCTAAGACTTATAGGGTGCGATATCCCTTAACAACAGTGGCGTTAATGCTTCCTCAGGATATCTTATTTGTCCATGCATGCACTAGTTCTGTTCTTTAATGTTTATTAGCTTGCCTGCTAAGTGCATCTTGTTTACTAGTCTGTAGTTTCCCAGATCCCAAAATCATTTTAAAAACTGGCATCACACTAGCTACCTTCCAATCTTCTTGCACCAAAGTAATTGGCAGGTGTTTACAGATCATAACCAGTAGTTCATCTCTTTCAGTCTCAAATTTCTCCAAAAGTCTTGCATCAGTATCATCTGATGACTTGTTACTCTTTTGTCTACCTGCTCTACAACCTCATTTACTGAGGCTGTGATTTGAAGCTGCTCTTCTGATGCATCCCCAACAAGGAAAAGTTCTACAGGATAAAGTTCCACAACTTCCTCCACAATGAACAAACACAAAATTGTTCTTTGGGGGTTTTTTGAGGTTGGGGGGAGGTGTTCTGCGATGGTCTTAATCTCTCTGAGTCACCTGAAACCTCTTTAGTAGTAGCATCATGCACTAAGTCCTCCTAATCATCGCACAAGGCGACTTGTCTTCTACAGGCTTGTTGAATGGTTCCTTACATAACCATTTAATTTGCCAGCCTACATGTAGGGTTAACTGAAGTCCCTGTTACTACCACATTTCCTGCCTTCACAGCCTCTTTGATCTTCCTCTGGCTGTCACAGCTTCTGTCACCATCCTGGCCAGTGATTGTAAGTTGTCAGTAGTATAATCCCTAAAACTATTTTTCCTATGTGGAATGTCAGTCCACATGCTAGCCATTTGGATCACCAAACTGTTTTCTCCAATTTAGTTAAGAAGTTTTGCAATGAAACGTTCCCCATAAACCATGTCTGATCAGTGACTGTAGAAACAACCACACCTTCCCAGGATACAGAAATTACATTTCCTTCAAAAGTCTAGTATACTCCTGGACTTGAGAACTTACAGCTTAAATTCACAGAGAAACATCCTGATCATCTAATCTGATCTTCTTGAAATCAGAAACGCTACAGCTATTCCCTTTGTTAATTATATTTTCTGTTGCTGTGCTTGAACTAGAGCATTATTTTTTTAAAAAAAATCTTTATTTGTTCAAGTGAGAGAGGACTCAGGACAACTCTTGGCAAATTACTCAAACACTTCAGTATTGTTACAATTTGATTTTTTGCCTCATTTCCAGTCTGAATGTATCTCCACCCTTCCATCGCATCTTAACTGTTTTCTGCTAAGTTGAAGAATCAGATGGTTTTGAGGGTTGTTTTCTTCACTCAAACACCTAGAGATTGTCATTGAGTCATTTCTGCAAGTGTTTATTCATGGTTCCATGTTTATTTTCTGTCCGTTCTTCAGTTTTGCAGTACTTCTCAAAGTGCTAACAATAGACAAAGTAGATGAAAAATAATTTTTTCACAAGTGCCAAATGCAGAGAAAATATAACCATCACTCCTCCTGTTCAATGTTCAGCTCTTAATAGATCAAAGAACCACCTTAGCTTCTTCAGCTGCAGCATCACAATAGTAGCTGTTGATCTACTGATTATCTGTTCTGGTATCTACAATCTTTTTCAGTGTGACTGCTTTCTAATGTAGCACTCTGGTCCTGTAAATACTGTTCACGCTCTGTCGTTAGATATATGAACTTATATTCCGTTAGACTGAAACACACACTGTCTGTCAAGATTCAGTACTCCAAATGCATCAAATGTTCCCTTATTTGTATTTTACTTTGTAGATTCTACCAAGTTTATCAGTATTTTAGATTTCCCTCAGGATTTTGAGCAATATGTTAAAGTCTCATGTTACTGACAACTGTATTGGGAAATGTGGGATCACAAGCTTTTCAGCAATGATTCTTTGTTACAATTTTGCTATCTATTGAATTTTGATGCACCTAAAATATACCATATTCATGTATTACTAGTCAAAGAATCAAGTTGGTTGCTAACTGATTAGTGGTTTTGTCTCTCACCGATCTAGTATTTCAGATCGATTACCAAGACTGCAGGTAAAGATATTTCTATCACAGAAGTACTTGGCTGCAGGGAGGTCTCATAAAAGTCATGAAATGAAATTAGCTTGACAGGCTTTGTTTTGCATAAACCCATTCTGACTGGCATATTGTCCTTCTAATATTTTACTGGGAATTTTATCAGACTGCCCAAACTAAGTACCTAGGTCATCTCACAGACCTTTAAAAGTTGTAATAAAATCTCAGCTCTTCACTTCCAGGTCTTCCTCACTATTTCAATACTTCTGAAAACAAAGCTTTGACTTTTTATCCAACTGATTAAAAACTCTTGAGTGCAAGTTATCTTGAATTGGCTATTGTATCAGTCTAAAATCATGGTGGTTTGCTGTTGGAGAGCATATCCTTATTAAATGAGCAGGAAAGTATTTTTCTCCTACTTCCTCCCAATAAAACAGACCTAAAATATTTATTGATTAGTTCATTACTTTTTTGTGCTTCAATACATATCAGTCTACAGAAGTCAGACTTCCAGCTCTATTATGCCAATGAAAGACTATTCACTATTTCCATTTTCCTATTAGCTCCTTTCTAATTTCTCTCATAAGTCTCTCATATTACTGTCCATAAGATTTCACAAGTCAGCATGCTGTCCTTCAGTTCTGTTCATCAAAAATCACATCTGTTGTGTTTTCCACAAAAAAAAACCCAACAACAACCAACCCCCCCCCTAAAAAAACGCTCACCCAACCAATCCGAAACAAAACAAAGAGTCTAAGGTCAATCAGCAACACGTCAAAGCCTGTTTTCTTATACTAATGGCCATTGCTGATACACTTACCTACACTTCTCTTGCACATGTTTTTTAGTGTGGTTTCCTTATAAATCTAGGCTTATGCAATCATGCTATTTGTTAGCCCTCTCCCCACGACTTTGAAACCACTAGGCTATTTCAGTAATCCTGACAAGAGAGAGAGGGGTCTCAGGGATCATCAGTTTGTACACACTTCATGACAACCGGCTGCTAGGTGCGGAAGACAGTCTGTGTTCAGATCCTTACTAGCAGAAATAAGTTCTTGTCACAGAGCTCTCTAGTTGAGTTTTTAAAATGATCGTATTGAGATCTGCTCGAAAGAAGAAAGGCCAGACTGGGAAGACATAGGAGTAATGATGTGAGACCAGGCACAAAGCAGCCTGACCTGGAAGGAAAGGTGTCCCTTTGTCCCTCTGTTCTGCTTGACTCCCCCCCAGGTAAGAGAGGCACCAGA
This sequence comes from Psophia crepitans, assembly GCA_013399095.1. Lineage (NCBI taxonomy): Eukaryota > Metazoa > Chordata > Aves > Gruiformes > Psophiidae > Psophia > Psophia crepitans. The sequence continues at coordinate 245,150 of VWZZ01002494.1, forward strand.
TACCCAGATGCCCTTCTTCATGTATTCCCATCCTGGTACTCACATTGCCTATAAAGTGGAGGTTTTTTTACACAGAGCTCTGTGCTCCTTCCACCTGTGTGCATGCAAGTAAATATATCCCTCATGCCACGACTCAGTTTCCCTCTGCATTACCATTTTCTCTCCCAGACTTTTCCCTCTGATTCTTTCCACTGACTCACTGACGTGCTGAAGGCGAAGGAGGGAAGAACTGGACACGGGGCCCCTTGATACAGCGTACATATGCAGACTGGGTATCTCACACTTTCACACTCCAAGTGCATAGACTACACTTGCCATACCAGATCTCATTACGCACACCTTCAGATCTGTGGGGGGATGAGTAAAATGAAGGGGGTGTTCACTGCCTGCTCCAGCTGCTTACCACCTCTCCTGTCAGTCTCCTATCCTGCCCGCGCTCTGCTGAATGTAAAGAGACTGGATTAGAAGCGGATGGTCTTTGGCTCTGTTTCTCCTGCTGTGGATACTATGAGCTATCCATTTACACTTAGTACAGCGCATCCAGCAAGAAAGCAACATAGAAAGTACGTACTCCTCCCTCTGACAGTACACTGACCATTCCTTGCAAAGGGGAGCCCAGCCAGCCAGGTAGCTGGCTTTGGCAGGTCCAATTTGATCCAGAGATTGATAAATGAAGAGCACTGCCCTTTCCATTCTGCATGGCCAGTGCAGTGGTACTCTGTGCATGAGCCTAAACAGCTATCATTTGAGCTGTTTCTTGCAAAAATACATGAGGAGGACTTCAGCTGCCAGCTGGGGTTATTATGGTGAGGGAGTTTGTGGGACACGGTACTCTCAGTAGTTAAAGGAAAGTGGTGATGGGGGGAAGGTATAGGAGTGTACTAACGACATGTGCAAGACCTGGGGTTCTGTGGCAGAACAGGACTAATGCAATGGGGCTAACCTGACTCAGAAAGGCAACTGCTCCAGGCCTTACATCTTAAGCTCAGGACCACAGGATAATTCAGGCTGGAAGGCACCAAATCCTGCTCAAAGCAGAGTCATCTATGAGGTCAGACCAGGTTATTCAGGGCTTTATCCAGTCTAGTCTTGAAAAACCTCAATGGATACTGTACAACCTCTCTGGGAAACGCCTTCAAATGCCTGACACTCCTCACGGTCAGAAAGTTTCTAGTTTCTCTCCCTTACACTCCAAAAGTACTATTAGTTTTTAATTTTTTGGAATGTTTTTCCACCATTTTATGTCACTTCACAGAACAAGTTTGCATGTTTGCTGCAGGCTTAGATGCAAAGACATGAGAAAAATCAGACATCACAGGAAAAAACTGAGAGCAATCTTGAACTTAACAGGCTTGAGCTTTCTGTTAAGTCCACTGAAGGAATTAAGAAAGATCTTGTCACATGAGTCAGAGCAGCCAATATTAGGAGATGTCTACGCTGTGGTCAAAGGTACATTTGCAATGAATTCAGACATCCATGCAGGCCTGAAATCTTAAGTTTGCCTAATTCAGTTACTGACAGTAATCAATGTGATCTTTGCATTTAGTTGGCACTCAAATACCTACAACTTCCCAGCTGGATTTTGCAGCCTTAACAGCAGCCCCAGTGAAAACCTCATTTACGTTCACTGAAATTGAGTCCCAGCTACGATGAGACTCACTAGGCAGCTCCCTGGGAACTATGAAGGGGTAATTATCACCAATATACAGACCTGACTCGTAGCTATTATCAGAGGCAGAAGCCAGCTGCAATGCTCCTTGCGTAATTGCTATCATGCCATGTAACACAAAGCACATGTATGACATTGAGGCATGAGTGGGTGCATCTGTCGAGAAGGTGATTGGGTATCAGTTTAGCCTTTTAAGATCACTTTTCAGCTTTTTTCATACCCTAGGAAATCCTAATCTGATCATTGCCGTTCTGATTTCTGGTGTCCTCTATAAGACTGAAAGACGTTATATGACTCCATTTCAATTTTATGCATATGGAGCAGTTCTCTTATGACCCTCTCAATTACTTTTCCCCAGGGAAAAATAACCAGAAAACTCATATTTAGGAAAGAAAATGTAAAGTTGCACATCACTAAACATGTGCAAACTATGACATCTAACTAGATCATAGTAAAACATCCCCGCGGGAGATGGAGAAATCATGTGACTTGCTTAAAACTGGAATGGAAAAAGGCCCGAAGCAAGCTCAGGGCACAATCCTGCACTGGCCCTTGTGTGGTGAATAAACTAAATGTGACTGATTACAAGCTTTCTATCACTAATTAAAACTTCCCAAATTCTGAGTTGAGAATCTGCTACATGTCAATTTGAAGGTAAAACCAACACAAGCATACCACTCTTCTTCTACCTCTAGAACCTATCCGGTCTTGGAAAGGCAATACAGAGCCTGTATGTTGAACTAATTCTGCAAAAATCTAACCAGATACACTATACAGCCAGAACACAAACCTCTACTCATGCCAGGGCATTAATTTCCAGCCACATCCTAGAGCTTAGACCTAGCACTTAAAAGCACTGATTTCCAAAAAATAAGTCTGAAGAATCCTCCCAGTAATTCCAGGAAGGCTGGAGTGAAAAATCTAGGCTGTCACATAAGAACTGTTCTGAAAAAAACCAAAACCACCTCATTAGGTGGAGAAGTCCAACTAAAACTCAGGATCCCACCTTCACCCAGTCCAACCTCTAGGACTCAAAACAGATGAAGTCCCTACTGAAGCAATACAGTGCAAAAGTTTCACATGAAGTAGGCATTAGGCACTGTTACTACATTCTTATCTGACTCCTATCGAGATTAGGATCACGGTTGCGCAATACCCCTTAACACACACCTCCATAACATAAGGCCAAGGAAAATTCCTCAATTAATGGTATAAATACATCCCTAATGTCCACTGTGCTCTCACCAGTCAGAATGAACATATACTGCATAAGCCAAAAGTCACTATAGCGTGCAAAGGGCAGTATCTGTGCCATTACGGTCCATATTTGAGTGCAATTTGCAGACCAAGTGAACTTCCAGTTATAATTATCCCATCATCATCTTAATGTATAGATGCTCCTTCATATTTTCATCTATGCCCACGTATCTGTATGACATTTATAAATATATATATTAAATATGCATATTCTCATATATATATATGAGAATGATACCTACAATAGCTCAGTTACACAAGTCTTTTTTTTTTTTTTTTGTAACAGATCATAAAAATGCTGCCATGCATAGGAACAAATACCTGTGTGGTTAAGTATGACAGCTTAACCCCATTTTGGAGTGGAGAGTGGATGTTACTAGATGCATGTTTGTTCTTTATTTGAACAGTGTTGTGGGGAGAAGGACCAAGAATTAATGCTGCTAGTTCAGCTGCACATGGATAAAAGGGGTATAGACAATTTGCCAGCTAATAGGATAACAACGCCCTTGGTGAGGGGTGAGGGCGGGGAGGGGTGTGATATGGAAAAGGCAGGAGAGGGAGGCAATGCATGTTTTGATATGCTATGGAGACACAGACCCAGGTGAGCTTGAAGAATCTTAAGGGAAATACTGCAGTGATTTTTGCCATGTGGACATTACAGAAGGAGACGTAAGAGATTTCTTTAGGTCATGAGGACATTTGAGACTGCTAAGAGATACAGGCTAGATGTGGGAATTAAATCCCAAAGTAGAAACTGGAGTCTGTAGTTTAAAGTTTGCTGCTGCAGGAGTAGCTGGTTCCCTGGAAGTGCTCGCAAAGGGCTTTCCCACTGAGCTGAGAACTGTCACCGCACCAGGCTTTGACATAGTCCCTCAGATTTATTCCGGGGAGGCTGTTCAACTCCCTTGCCCTCAGAGCTTTCCTTTTCCCACAGATGCCACCGTGCCCGTGCGCTCTGTGGAAATGCTTGAGAGGGAGACAGGAACTACGAAATGAGCTGTGTTTTTCTCTCAGAGCTTGTTTTGGTGGCTTGAATGACACATCCCCGTGTAACTGACATCTGTACATGTGGTTTGCACAGAAATTTTCCAGCGGGGAGGAAAGCATGCCACAGGATGCCGTTTTTACCTGTCGCGACCTGCGCTTGGGAATCAAGGGATCTTTTGGTATCCACATGCATGCAGGAGGGGAGAGCTAGGTTACATAGCCTAAAGGGTCGGGATCCTCTGCTGTAAAACGTGCGTGGCCCAGCGGAAGGTGCGATTCCTCCCACCGTGTCCCCTCGCAATGGCTCTGCGAGAGGGAAGAGGTTCAGTTTTGTTCGCTGTTCTCCATTGAAGTCTACGCAGGGGGAAGGGGGAGAGAAGAAGACGTGCAGATCATGCAATGTTACATATACTCGGCTAACAATAAACCGCTACCGAGCAAAGGAGGCTGCCGCCGGCCGCCGGATCCCGCCCGGGGAGGCACGCCCCGCACCCACCCCCTCCTCCAGAGGCACCGCACTGACCCACATGTTCCGCGACCTTCCGCCAC
>VWZZ01002494.1:250799-268040 GCA_013399095.1 Psophia crepitans
GGGCGGCTGCGGCCCGCGGAGCGGCCCTGGCGACGGGCCCGGGCGGGAGGACGGTGGTCCCCTGCCCGCTGTGCCCTGCTGTGCTCCTCCCGGAGCCCCGGGGAGCGGGGGCTTGCTGCAGGGCTCCGGGCGCGCCGGGCGCGGATGCGCGGCGCTGCCCTCTCCCCATCGTCCTGCAAAACGGTGGAAGCAGCAAGCTGAACCCCGGGGAGGATTGCTGAGGCCTTTCCGACGTCCTCCCGGCTAACATGGCAGTGAGGAGGGATCGCTGCAGGTGGAGAAGACACTGTTACATCTGCTGCCTTCGCAGCCCAAATTCCTCCTCACCTCACACCAGCAGCAACAGGCAGTGCCCTCCTGGCTTGCCTCCCAGCACCACGGACCCTCTGAAATGCTCATGATTTCTCCCTGGTCCCCTTGTGCTTTCTTCACCCCAAAAGCTTGACTGATCTCACCAGTTTCCTTCCACCGATCTGTAGTAACAGCAAATTTTGCTGATCCCAAATGAGCCATTTTGTTCTCATCTTTGGGCCTGGAAAAATTCAGGTTTTGTCTGCATTGCTGAGAAGTCACTCAAGACAGCTGAACAGCCCCCATTAACAGCAGTAATGAGGACTAGATAGGATCACAGAACCTCTCCAGCTGGAAGGGACCCATAAGGACCATCGAGTCCAACTCCTGGCTCCACACAGGACCAGTCCCATCAGAGCAGATGACTGAGAACGTGTCCAGGTGCTGCTTGAACTCAGCCAAGCTCGGTGCTGCGACCACTTCCCTGGGCAGCCTGTTCCAGGGCCCCACCACCCTCTCGGTGAAGAACCTTTTCCTGATCTCCAACCTAACCCTTCCCTGTCGCAGCTCCATGCCGTTCCCTCGGGTTGTCGCTGGTCACCAGAGGGAGGAGATCAGCACCTGCCCCTTCGCTCCCCGTAGTGAGGAAGCTGTAGGCCACCATGAGGTCTCCCCTCAGTGTCCTCTTCTCCAGGCTGAACAAGCCAAGGGCCTTCAGCCTCTCCTCATACATCTTCCCCGCTAGACCCTTCACCATCTTTGTTGCCCTCCTTTGGACACTCTCCAACAGCTTTATGTCCTTTTTGTACTGTGGCGCCCAAAACTGCACACAGAACTCGAGGTGAGGCTGCACCAGCGCAGAGTAGAGTGGGACAATCACTTCCCTAGACCTGCTGGCAATGCCATGTTTGATGTACCCCAGGACATGGCCTTCCTGGCAGCCTGGGCACACTGTTGGCTCATGTTCAACTTACTGTCAACCAAGACCCCCAAGTCCCTCTCAGCATGGCTGGTCTCCAGCCTCACATGCCCCAGTCTGTGTGTACAGCCAGGGCTGCCCCTTCCCAGGTGCAGAATCTGGCACTTGCTCTTGTTAAACTTCATGCAGTTCGTGATTGCCCAGATAAGTTCATTTGTTTTCCCATGCACAACTCAACAGCCTAAGGAAGGAAAAAAAAAAGATTTAAAAAAAAAAAAAGAACTTCACATAGAACATATTTTGCCCGACCCTCTGAAACAATAAGCAGGAAGTCTACTAGCACAAAGTCAGTTTACAAACTCAAATTTCTGTAGGAAGGACATGGGCAGAAAAAAAAATATGTGACAGCAGTGTCTGAATATATGCAGCCATTGTATCTTTTTCCCTTCTTCATAGTATTGAAGATTTACCAAGTATGGTGAACATGACACTGCTGAAGTGTAAGAGATCATAGCCTCCTCCTGTCCGGGTGCCTGAGGCCAGTGAGAGTCTGCTCTGGTGCTATCATGCTTATCACTGGGTAGAGCACATTAGGTTGCCGCTGAGGATGGAGTTTTTCCACAGCTAGAATGCTTTCCCTATTTCACTGCTCTTTCCACCTTCCCCATATACTTCAAACCTATCAGTTTTCATCTAGTCTTTTTGAATGACTCACTCAAGATATTTTTCCCCATGTATCTGCACTCTTGATACCCAAGTTGTAAAAATGCTGGGAAACCATAGATCTGGGGGAGCTTTATGTTAGGTGTTTCAGCATCCCTGGAAAGCAGATCCATATTGACTTCAGGGGTAAATGCAAGGAAAGGGGAAACAAAAGCGAATGGGAATGGGAAAAATGGTATATTAAGACACAAGGCCTGTCTTGGACCGATGTTTTGTAAGTTGGAGCTGCCCAGCCAACTGTTGTCATCCACAGTCTCCTGCAGACAGATTGATCAGGACAGCTGTCTTCAGGAGTTTCACCACAAACCACACCAAACAGCATTTGCATCTCATCCTAGCCTGAGAAGATGCATTACTGGAACAGCAGTGGGCAATTTCTTTTCCTCTCTTCAGAGAGATTCTGTTTTCATTTTAATCCCCATCTCCCCCTCACCCACCCACCCAATCTAAATCTGTTCCTCTGTGAACCTCCTTTCTGCACAGTGGGTGAGCTCTGCTGTGGGTTCCTTTTCAGTAAGGATTTCAGGTAAGCCACGTTGACTCTTCTTACTTTATCCCCCCTCGGTGTTACATTAGCTTGTCTATCACTTTGTCTCAAGCTCAAAGTCACACCCCAGGTCCTAGGAAGTGCACGTTTGGCTTTCCTTTCATTAAGCTACAGTATCGTCTACATCAGTCTGCTCTGACTTCTGCCTCAGGGTGTGATTCCACAGGCAGGTGAGCAAGTCCGAGCACTCACCCTGCCTGAAAAGCAGCTTCCCAGTTCTTGATGGGTTTGTCTTCTGTGCTTTAGTGAGGTGGTAGTTTACACAGGGACCTGGCACTCATCCGTGCTGCTGCTGCAGGGCAAGTGTCAGGCATGCACAGCAGAGAGAGAGAACTGGAAAGGAGGAGGATTATACCCAAGCGTCCATTCAGTCACTCCACTGAACTATCAGCCTGTCTCATGGCTCTCGCATGTCCTGATGCCACAAGCTCTCTCTTTGTTTTTATTTGGAATCAATGTCACTTAGCTGCTGGAAGCACTACCTGTCTTGGCACCTACAGCCGTGCTTTGTCTGCCATTTTTAACATAGTCGATTTAATTGAAGGATAGACCCTTCACCATCTTTTGGTTCTTACTCATTTATTCATTATGGACCTTGTGTACATAAATCTCCATATTTAAAGTAAATTTCATTCTCAGTAGAAGCTGGGAAGACTTCGTTAGATGCTCAGCTATCAGTTTTGACACAGTTGCTTGGCTCTCCCTACAGTAGGTTCCATGCATCAGTGAACAGTTTCTAGTTTTTAATAAGCCAATACCTAACTTTTAGTTCCTAAATTCAGTTAAAATCCGTTTCTCATACAGTAGCATAAGAAAACAGTAGCTGTTCTACATTCTGAAGAAATACATGATTTCATGCGAATATGATTTAATGAGAATTATCACGTAGGAGGGAAGTGACAGGACTGAATGTTTGAACAAGGGACTACAACAGAGCATAAATCTAATTGTCCCCCACAGTTTCTGTCCTTGCTCTTCCTGAGCAACGGTATTCCCATTGCTGCTGCAAGGAACAGGAGGTAAATGACAAAACAGAAATTGTTTTGTTTTCTTTGAAATAACACTTTCTGACAGGTTCTGAATATTTTCTCTAAGCCTTGTGGGTACTTAAACAATGAGGCTATAATTTCATGTAGGTAACTGTGTACAAAATACGTTTTGTAAGAAGTGCTGATTTAAATGCTGGTCTGAAAGATCTTTGTAAGTTTTAAGTTTTCAGACAGGGTTAGGAGATGGAGACATTTAAGTATCTAGAGAGAGGAACATGGATAGATTCTTTACATAGCTGGGTATCTCAGAAGGATGGAGCACCAGGACACAGCCACTTGCAACCTCCTAAATTATTTGTATGATGGGTGAAATTATGTGCCCCTCATAGAGCTGTAGACCACCCCCTCCACAGACCCTGTTCTGAGAGGCATGCTGGGCAAAAGAGAAGGAAAAGCGTGGCTGTGTTTGAGCCATCACAGGCTATAGGTCACTGCCGTTAGGAACTTCGGTTTGCAGAGCAGAGCTTCAGGGCTGCCCAAACAAGGTCAAGGATGGTGCTCGTGGAAGGGCAACATCAAGCTCCCTTGACCTTTTTCTTCCCCCACTCCTGCACCTGCACCTTTGCCATGAATGCAACAGAGAAATGGACTGAGATGCCGTAATCACCTCAACAAGTGTGTGCTCCTCGGTGAGAACTACCTGGTTTGGGGGTTGAATGCCCAGGTGAGTTGGGAACAGACAAGGATCCGTGCCTCCAGCCGTCTCTTCCCCCCACCTCCTGCACACAGGAAGAGTGGTGGCTCTGGGTGTGAGCAGAGATGGCTGGGGCAGGAAAACATACTTCCAGAAAGGCTGAAGACACTGACCTCATGCCCAGGGGAGGGGCTGCTAACAGCACAGAACTAAGCAGTTACAGAACAAGCTCCGATTTTTAACAACTTCTTCCAAATCCACACTAAGGCACCTCCATCTTAACCCTGAAGACACGCTTATGCTATAAATTGTTAACTGTCTGTTTGCTTTTTAAGAGGCGCCTATTCAGCACTGTTTATCTTTTCTATAAGCCATTGATGAATCTATTAAACCTGTTTTTCCAGACGTTCCCTATAGCTCTACATAAAGATCTTATAAATTATAAATACTGGAACAGCTTCTTCCTAAGAAACACTGCGTATAAAATACAGAGCTATTGCTACTGTTGTACCTGCTGAGTAAATTTATTCTTTTCATCAATTAATTATCAGGGATGCAGATTATATCACAGTAGGCAATGTGCCCCTGTCGTGTCCCTTAGCTACCATTTAAACCAGTTAAAATTAAAAAAATTGCAAATATAAATCTTGCCACGTAATGTTCCACTTTCAAGTAAACATTGCCAACGCCCAAATAATTTAAAATTTCTTCCTTCTGTCTGTCATTCATCCTAACATTAGTCCTTGTCCCCAGAGGCCTCACTGGCAACCATGTCTATCCTGCCACGAAAAGGCTCTGAAAAATGACTGTTCACCTTTTTCTCCTCCTCTGATCCTTTTTAAGACCCTTATCTAAAATGCTGTGGCCTGACCAACTACTGTCACAGAAAGACATGCCGATGCTTCCTGCATGCTTCTTGCAAGATAGACCTTCAGCTGTGGAAAACACACAGAGGCCTATGAAGTTCATGAGTAGATGTTTACAAAAATAGTATCTGCATCAGATCTATAGAGGCAGGAATCATCCTCCAGGGACTGTTGCTCCAATATGCTGCTCTGCTGGCCCCCTGCCACTGGCAGTATGGATTCCCCAGTAAATGCTGCTTCTGGCAAAGGTCTCTGTAATTGCTTCACAGAAGTAATGGAGTAGATGCTACAAGAGTTAATTCTACATCAAGCTGTATTAGCTACTGATAGGATTTTCACGTGGACTGAAAAGGAAATGAGATAGCAAAACGACTCGCACAGTTCTTTCTTGTTCAGAGCTCCTTTGGTGCAGGTGACAAACGGAAAGGCTTTTTATGATGTTCAAACAATGAAAAAAAAAAAAAGCAGTGCAATGCAGTTGAGATCCTGAAAGTGGTGCAACTTATCTGACAGAAGTGGAAGGCTGGGTCCTTTCAAGCTGGGAAAATATCTGAGGCTATGTGAATCAACTGAAGATTACAAGGGACAACAGGTAGAGGTATAGGCGTAGGATATGTTTGCATTACGTGTTGTGATATCAGCTCATGCTTGCCTACGCTTACATCCGAGCAAATGTGATCTTGTTCTGCCTGCACCCAGAGGTCATAAAAAGTTTATGAGAACATAGTAGTTCAGTGCTGAGACAGAACTAATCAATCTGCCTTCTCAATAGTGTATTTATCAAAAAATCCTCCTAGGTATTTTGTCCCATATCGCTAAAGAGAAGTAATGGTGAGCACCAAAACATTATTTTTCCTCTTCCCCTGCATGGTGAGTTCTCAATTTGGCCTGTACTGCTGAAGTAAAGACATACGCTTTGGATATCCTGGCATCATCTATTGGAAACTGAATGTTGATGGAGTGTCCCAGATTAAGGACAATCTTACAGAGAGGAATGAAATACTTCATAGTTAGCCAGACACCTTAAAAACACATTCGTGACTGAGTTCAAGAAGCATCTGGACAATGCTCTCAGTCATCTGCTCTGATTGAGCTGGTCCTGTGTGGAGCCAGGAGCTGGACTTGATGATCCTTATGGGTCCCTTCCAACTCAGGAGATTCTATGATTTCAACACAGGTTGAATTTTTTAAAAAACATATTTCTGAAAGAACTTTCAAGAACTTTTACAGTGGAGAGGTATGTCATCCCAACACATAAAGAGCATACAAAGCTGTAATCTACCAACAGTCAGTACTGCCATACCTGCTTTGCTGCAAGGTCCCTCTTGTGTGACCTCGGTTATTTGGTGATACTCTACTAAAGCACAATCACCTTTCTTTATAACACATAGTTTCAATGTGTGGTACATGCTTACATAAATGTTCAATGCTCAGTGTTCACTATTCTTTTCTCACCTTATCTTGGTTTTGCTCAAGGATTTGTAGCTTCACGTTTCTTAGGACAGCATTGCTGTTTTGCAGATTTTTAGCAAGTGTAATACTCTCAGCATCTTCATCCATGTTTGATCTCTATCCAGAGTCATGCAGAAGTGTCACGTTCTGTTCTACATATATTAAGATCTTATTTTTCCTACAGTTACTGCTTTTAGAATTTACAGAAGATGTAGGAAAGGAATTTACCATCTGGAATTGCGGTGGTGTGGTGTGTTCCGCTAGCATTTCACCAGTGCCTTTGTAGCACAGAGCTACTGCATGTGGTCATGCATCACCATCCATTTAAGCATGGAGAACTGTCGCTCTCTGGAACAGCAGCTCAGGATCAAAGAACTAGCACGTCTAGCCTGCTTCATCTGTCACAAACTTCACCCACTCAGCAACACCATTCTGGCGAGTATCTTTCATAAATCTATTCTGCATCCTCGTATGTCCTTACTCTGTGTCAGAACCAGTGAAACAACTGCTCACACAGAGTAAGACTGGAGGTAGGCTGGGCCACGCTCTGAAATTCCAGTTCCGCCTGCTATGGCCTGGGGCTTTTCCAGTGGCACATGCAGTGGGAAGATGAGCGAGTTCACAGATTAGGGACTCTTTCCCACTCCCTCCCTGCCAGGAAGGGCTCAGCACATGCTAACAAATGAGGAGGGAAAAAAGAAAGGAAATCCTGGGAATGTAAGGGAGAGGGAACTTGGTGAATCTCTGGCAGTCACACTGAGGTTCCTCACCATCAGGGAAGGTCTGAGGAGGTGGCTTTGTGGGGTCAAAAAGGGTGCATGGCATGCAGCAGGAAAACAGCCACCACCAATGATATAAATGTGAGGTGCTTATTAGGGTGCAGACATATTTGATGCAGTCTGAGTCTAATTTTGCCTTTTTTAAAACGTTTACTTCACTCTCTACTGAATGTGTCCTTTCCAAACAGTGAAACACAGAGCAGCTACTTCTCCTAAATGTCAGTTGAATCTATACTAGTGGTGCTGCTCAAACTGCATTTTTAAAAATAATCTGCAAGCAGTTTATGTGCTTTTTAAATTCCCAGTGTTATGTAAAAACGCACAATATTTTTAGCCTTACAAAATATCAGTTGTCATCTCCTCACTCTCTCACTTTGATACACTGGAGATGGGGGACTGGAAGCTCACAGAAACCGTAGGTAGCACTTCTTTTAAAAATAAGGGGTTTTTCTTCTGCAGTGTGGTTTTGGAGTTATACAAATCTTAATAAAAACATACAAAAATACCCAAAACCTTAAAGTGTAGTCTGAACAAAAAAAGTACTTATTTAAAAAGCTAGTGATTCTGTCCTCGCTGCCGAATTCTTTTATCTGGAATAACAATAGTATAATGTATCCAGAAGCAAAATATCGACTTAAACTGTTCACTCATGCACTGACAGAATGGCCCTCATATATAAAATCTCCAGAAAGTACCCTCCGCCATATCACATAGAGCACACAGCTGCTGTGAGTAGGCTCTGGCAAATCAACATTGACTCAAACTATTTTTGGAATCGAGTCAGGCCTGCTGTTGTTTCTGGAGGATGTGAATACATCTACCTGCTCTGCTGTGCCGCGCTCCATACGGAATATGGTGGGATCCAAGATGCTCACCTCTCTGCTTCTTTGGAGGTCACCTTTCCAATCCCATCTGTGTTTGCAAGTCTTCTGAGTTCAAATGTTTTCACCTGCTGACAACTGCTTTAATAAGCACATCTGGGCCTTGCTTCTTTCTATGTTCTCTACTGAAATTTGAGGAACAGGATCTTAAAGGGGCTGCCTCGCTACCTTTTCTTCTTATTGTCTTGCAACCCTTGATGTCCCAACGGTACCCTCGAGTGCTTCTGGCTAGGAGGCATTACCTACCAGAAGCAGGCCAGGGAAGATGAGTATCCTGTCCTCAAACCCGTTGAGATTGCAGATAATCCTTTAAATAAATCCCCCGACTTCCTGGGTTTTATGGCACCAACACAATTTGGGAGATGGCCACTAGAAACTCCGGGAATAACAATGTTTGTTGTTGGGAGGCATGAATATCAGTACTGGGCTAAGGCAAAGGCCCTGAAGTCCATGTGCAGGAAAGACAATAACCCCCAGCCTGGGCACCGTTATGTCCGGCAACACTGTCACTTCCCACACTTGCGCAGGATGCTCCTGCCTTGGGACAAAGCAGCCCCGGGGTGGGAGTGCCTGCTGGCCAGCGCTGAGGAGGGCTGCCTTCAACACTGCCGCACAGCTGTGCCGTTTTCCTGAAACCGAGTTGAGGTCGTGACTGGCCAGCAATGCAGCTGGGTACCCCTGCCATGAATCACTAGTGTTCTAAGTGCCTGCAGGTACTCCTTCGTAGAATGGTTTGGGTTGGAAGGGACCTGTAAAGATCACCCAGTCCAACCCCCCCTGCCATGGGCAGGGGCATCTTTCACTAGGTCAGGTTGCTCAAAGCCCTGTCTGACCCAAAGGCCAGTGGCTTGTTGTTACTCAGCATCTTTAATCTTTAGCCAACCCCATATTTTTGGCAGAAAAGTGATTTTGATTCAATATGTGGGGGTTTTTTCACATAGTATAGTATAGTATAGTATTTTTTCACATAGTATAATACTATAATCAGCCATAACAATTTTTCAAAAAGTTTCCCGCTTCTCACGCTCTCATGTGTGGTAGGCCCCTTCTTACACAGTAAGGCCCTGAAACATAAGGTGCGGTTAATGCAAGAGCTGGTCTTCTGCATTTTGGGGGATCTTAGCTTTTCTCTGCCCTCGCAGAAGTCTTCTCTTCCTTTCTGTCTCCCCAAAGTTGGTTTTAATGTGCAGTAGGTAAGAGAACGTTTATCATACTTTCATATGTACTTCCTCAGTTTATTGTCAGCTGGGAGAAAGAGATGAAACAATTGTAGATGAGGAGAGTTCTGGTCTCACGGTCCCTCAAACCACATAAATAATTCTATGTTTAGGAGAGTGGAATTCTTCAGGCACCAACTATGTAACTTGAAATACCATTCCTTCCTAGGAGGTGCAGGGATTTGGAGACCAACAATTTTCGAGTCAAAAGCAAACACAAATGGAGACTCTAGGACTTGTATAATCTGGGAGAGCAAAGCAGATCGATAGGATGCAGCATACTGTAGGCTTCTCATCAGTGTAGGCTGAAAGACAAAATGAATTCTGTGTCTAATGAGGGAGTCATTCCAGCCTCAAAACCAAGCCAGGAGCCTGAGAATATGGAACATGAAGAGTCAAAGAGAGTCTAAAATTTAGTGTCCCTCTAATCTGGACTGCAAGCTAAGGTTATTTAAATTGAATCTAGGCTTTTGGCACCAAAGGGCTGATAGCCGTCTGCAGTGATACCAAGTCTGAGGAATTAGAGGCAATGAACAGTATCAACCAGACCAGACTTTCATCCATATTCTTCAAAGCATTCCTCTCAGTACCAAACCACCCCCTCCACCCTTCTCTGTCCCATTGCACAAGAAGACTCATTTGCAGCATGTAAACTAGCCCCTGTGGAATGCCTCCTTTTGAAACTTAGGAGGGAATGGATACAGACAGTATCCCAGATCTATGTTCAAATTTGGACCTCTACACAGATTTCCTCTTTCTTGGATCAGGAAAAAAATTGAGCCATTGTACTGCATTGGAGAAATGCAGGCTGTCCAGCGTATCCCAAAGCAAGCAGACAACTGGAACACCTTTCAGGGTGTTACATCTGAGGTTGCTGTGGTTATGTCATCTTGCATTGTTTGGCTATAATAATATGGTTCTTGCAGTTTCAAATTTACCATAACCTTGCACAAATCCACAATATTTTGTTTTACTTCAAAAACATGTTTTCAATACAAATATATCCTTTTTTTAAAACAAAGTATAATTTTTGGTTTATATTCTTAAGATAGAGGCTTGATGGCAACCTTGGGAGGACACAATTTTGGAGACCGCAGCCATAAAGGCAAAATAAACAGGACGCAAAAGGATTACTGCTGGTAGGACCCAGCAATTCTTTTCATGACATTGAACACTATGTACCAAGGTGTTGGGAAGAAAGCTGTTAGTGGGAGGCCCAGGAAAAGCAACACTGATCTGGAGAAATAGCTTTGTAAATATCCCACATACTTCTTTTAGCAGCAGCAAGTCTAACACTGTCTCTGAAACCATCAGTCACTCTGCAGAAAATAGTTTGATCGGGCTTTCCTCATAATGTCACCCACCCTATTTTCATTAGCAGCCTGATGAGATTCTGCTGGCTTAGTTTCTAGGCATTTTTCACTACCTGCTGCTCCCAACCTTTAGCCAGCATCGTCACAGACATCGCCTGACCTTCATGTAAATTTATTTCAAGTGGCCAAATGCCTGTTCTTTACATGAAAACTGAAGTGTGTTGGATAAGGTTAAAGGGTCCAAATAACTTTTTTTTCCATGAGCCCTGGAAGCAGAGGGTCAGGAGGTTTGCCAAGTACCTTGGAGACATGGTCATCATATTGACCTTCATCAAGGCAACTGGAGAATGCATTGGTTGAAGGAAATGCATCTCCAGAAATGTACATCCACAGCTGAGTTCTTTAATGCCCTTGCCCAAGCATCTACAACTGACAGGCAGGGATGGTTCACAGTTAAGAGAGGAAAAGCCCTTCGCATTGGTTTAAAGTACTGGTAGTCAGCCGATCCAGAAATTAGGCTATGCCTCTGTCATCCCAGCACACCTCTGGAAAACCCAATATGCAAACTTTCAATGGCTTGGTAATACATAGTGGAACATTTCTGAGGACCTCTCGTGCATTTTGAACAGTAGCTGTGGCTACTGATCTCTCAATATAACTTACACTAGCTACAAAGCGCTGGCAATGTGGGCCTGTAACTGCTACTACCCTATCCTCCACAGTCAGTGGCTTTCATGCAGTGCTTGGTCACTTTGCTAGACACAGACTGAACTTAACACAAACCTTCAGTTAGGCCTGTCTGTCACACCCTTATATTTTCAACCTACTGAAATACTCTGATTGAAGATCAGCTCTCTCCCCTAAGTTGTCACTTGTCACAGACTCCTAGCTGCCACTGAAAGGACAGTGGCTCCACTGCAAGGCCCTGCTAATTGTCCTGACAACCCCGTGAAACAGTCAAAGAGTTTTTGTGTGGTCTGTAGTCATCCTCTTATTCATACTGGCAGTAAATTAACTAGCAAAAATTACAAGTAGCCACATGTACTAAACCTGGGAACTGCAGAAAACTTCACAGAGCTCCACACCTCTTGTTTTTGGAAAGCAAGAGCCAGGGGGGCTGCACCTCAAAGCTGTACTCAAATTGTATTTTACTGTGCAGTTTATAGATAACATTTGGCCTGATATTTTTTGCAAGCAGATTGTTGGACTATATGTATGGACTATATTGTCCATTTGGTTGGTTTGTTGCTTTGCTCCAGGGTCTTAGTTCCTTGATCATCTACACCATGTACATACTAGGTTTTGCCAGGACTCCAGTCAGGAGTTAACCAATTACTTGGGTTTGTGAGGCTCAAAAGAGAGGGTAGTTTTCTTCAAGATACACACCCTATAGATAATGCAGGTGTGGACTACACCAGGCTTCATTGTTCCTGACCAGAACAATCTTCTTATATATTCCTACCGTACTCACAAGTCCAACATGCCCTGGCATATGCACAGCACACCTTTGTAGGCACACAAGATAGAGAAGTAGCAGTCTCTAAAGCCCGTCCCTGCTTATTTGGCTATCTTACTTCTTAAGCAAGAAAATAATAGCACTGGGATAGAAAGGGGGGACAGGAGCGACCAGGATCCTGTCCCAAGTTAATGTTACTGAGACAGCAGCTCGCCGTCTTTGTCCCTCTGGTACTGAGCAGCTGCATCAGATGCTTCTCTGGGAAGCCACCACAGAACTTCTCCTGTTACATGGCACAGGAAGAGGCTCAGTACGAGACTGAGGGAGTTGAGAACCTGGTTTTGCCCCTCGGCTTTATCACAGGGAGGATGTGGGGGAAGAACCCTTTCCAAGGACACAATACCCTGCCCCCTGACACATAGACACACTGAAATTATTCCTGGAACTTTCTGTCAAAATCCCCCAGGGCACAACAAAGCGTGCACACAGCTCTGCTGAGTACATACATCTATTTGATTACACTCATTTGCAGGAAGGAGCGTGGTTGTTTTGTGCCATGCTTACAAGGCTACTCTAAGTTAACTAAGTGAAGAAAGGAGACATCTACCATGAGAGTATGGCATGCAGGGGTGGAAAGAAGCTTGCACCACACACAGGAACCCTCTAACTAGCAGGCTGACAGATCCATTTCTTTGACAGTCAGTTCTGACAAGCAGTATTTGCCACAGTACAGCGAAATACGTCACTGTTTGTCTTGCTGGTGGCAAGGGGTGGGGCATACTGTTGAAATGGCAAGGGTACCTTGGCATGTGGAAACGGCTGCTTTCCAAGCAGAATGGGTTCTGGCAGCCATCCATACTCAGCTGCATACACCGGCATGCCCCAGTCACCCACCCGTGCTTCAGCTGCATCCCACTGCCTTCTCCAGGCCTTGGCTGACTGCTCACGGTTTTCCAGAGTTGCAGAACAGCTCATGCTCCACCTCAGTGAAGAGCTACCTGCGGGACAGCCTCCTTGCTTTCCTCATCCCTCAGGCGCAGACCCCAGCAGCAGCGAGCAGGAGGTGCGGGAGAGCGGTGTGAGGGACGAAGCCTGACAGTGAGCAAGCCCTACGAGCCATGGAGCTGCAGGCCTGCCAAGAAGCAGCCAGAGGCAGCAGCCCAGCAGGAAATCTTGGTGGCAGGAGACAAGGAAACAGCAGCATTGTCTCATCTGGGAGCTCCACCTCCTGCCCAGGAGCCCCTGCCCTGGCTCTGTTTAGGAAAGACCTGCCAGTCTTGCTGGAAATGGAGCTTCTTCCCTGGACAGGCACCACCTCAGACCACTGCTTCTTTGGCTGCCTGGCCCGTAACGTGCTGGCACAACCAAGGTCATACCAGAGATACTTTGCTCCCTTTTATGTGCATATGGCCGATTTGCCTCCTACAAAGTGTTTGCTGGCACAGCAAGGGTTTTGTGGTATTTTGTTTACAGCTTATGGCCTATTCTAGTGTTTTAGTCAGAGTAATCCAATTGTACATGTATGGCTAGAATGGCCTTTTTAAATACATACGTGTGTGTGTGCGTGTACTGTGCAATGCTTGCATCATGGGATTTGAAGACCTGGAATGACAGTTCTCAGGGATCAGGGAGGCTCTCTGTAGCTGCAAAACAGTTCCACTTCTGGGGGACGGACACTTTCGAAGTGTGCTTTGCACAGCAGGCTCAGTTTTGAAGGGAAGCAGCAGAGAGACACTAGTTACCTGTCCTGGGTAGCTGGTTGTTCAGGGACTTCTCCAGGAGAATTCATGACCTTTGCAAATAGCATTCCTGACTGCGCACCAGGTTTACAGGTGCGGGAGGATGGCCAGGCTCATAAGGACTGGCGGTTCTGCCATCCCCAGTGCAGCTCCCATGTTTGGCATCCAGCTGTCGACACGCATGCCGCCATGGGACTGCGGCCCTCCAGCTTGAAACTGCTGTTTGGTCAGGAGGAAGACAGCTCTGCCTATGTCATGGCCTCTACCTGGGAGCAGCAGCCATGGCAAGTGTCAGCCTGTCCCAGACCTAGCCTTCACGCGGAGAACACACGAAGGGAGGGAGGGAGTGGCACGCTAAGAGAGGGCTGTGCTGTGGGAGCACAACGGATCATAGCAGAGCTCTTACCAGGGTGCGTTACATCTGCTGCTCCATATGGATGCAGACAATTTGCTGCAGGTGACCCTAACCTCGTCTGTACCTCTTGGCATGGGGACCAAAGCAGATCTGTTATATATTCCTAAGTCTTCCAGGAGGCCCAGAAATAGCATTTAATACTGCACAGGGAATGCTTATGAGGAGCAGCTCAGCATTAATCAATAAAATGTGGTTAGACTAAACAGAAGTTATATGACTAAAGCGAGTATCAGAGATGCAACACAGATATGAGTCAGAACTTTTCATTGGTTAGGAGACATGGACTCCTACGTGGCATCACTAATTATTAACTAACTCACACTGAGATAAAATGGCACCAATTGATCTGTTGATATGGATGGAAATTACACAGATGCAGACATTTTACATTATTAACACAACTAAAGAATCCTGTCAAGCATACTGATTGCTCTCCTCTGACCTTAAGCCTATTGTTAACACAAAGATTCCCATCTGCAGCTACCTGAACCCTCTTGAATCCAGGTAGGATTCTTCTGCCAGACAAGTTTACTTCCCTGTTAGTGTTCTTGCAAATAATCCTTCCTTTTGCATTCAAGGACTTTTTTTTTTTCTTCTCTTACATCTATTTTTATTTTCATTTTATAGGCACCTAACCATCTCAGTGCAGTATATGAATTTGCCACATCAGTTCTGTATGGCATTATTCTGTTACTCATTGCATTACACAGCTGAATTACCAAAGAAGATTCTTTGTATCTGTCTTCATGAAAACTCAGTCTCTCTGAGACAGGATCCTTGAGCTCTGAAGAATTTCTAAGCTTTGATTTGATGGCCAGTACTGGGGCTTGTTTCCTGTCACTCATCTCAAAGAAGGGCTCAGCTAGAACTGCATATTCTAAATCCCTCCCACATCTGCTTTGTAGTGGGCTGTCAGTTCACCCATGGTGCATTCACACCACAATATACTCCAAAACACCAGATCACTTTTTTCATGGCATGGGACAGCTGAAGTGATTTATGCAGAGGACTGCTGCTAATTCCAGAAATGACAAGGTCTGGCACAACAAGCTGAGTGTACCTGCTGATCCACTTCTGTGCCCAAATAGATAAATGCCTATTTCAGGACTAATATTTTGCATCAGCTAATAAGATTGACTGCAGCTGTGCACATCTCGAGGCACCGATTTCAGTTTAGGGCAGAAAAAAGTCTGTTCTTCCAAGCAAAGAATGGCATGAAGGAAGGTCACTACAATAAGGATATTCTTATTTTCTTTCTGGAGGAACCAAAACTAACATAGGGAAGTTAGTTCATTTCCGATTGCAAAAGCACAAACTTTAAATCCACTATATGGCAAGCACAACATCAGATTAACATTTCCCCCCTGTGAATTCTATGTATTTCGATTTGAGAGTTCTAGCTTTCACATGTCCAACCTGCTGAATGCTTCTCTGTTTCATATTTGTTTCCTCATAGTGAGGAGTTAATACAAAATGTCTAAGAGGGTTTGCTTTTGTTTTTCTTACTCCCACTTTGATTGATCTGCCTTCATGGGCTTTTAACATCACGAGGCTGGTAGGACAATCAAACATAAGCACCTGGATTTATGGGGATGTGACCAGAAAGTATGAGTGTGTAGGGTTTTTTCATATTCTCTCAGCACTTTTTAAATCTCAGACTGAGGAATTCTTTGTTTTCTCTGGAGTCAGGGCTAGCCCAGAGTAATGTGAGGTCAGGCTGATTGTGTAAGGTGTGCTGTGATGTTCCAGAATTTGAAATCTTAGCTCTGCACTGACATCTTCACCGAACAAGAGGGAAAAGGATTGACTGCACTAGAAAAGTGACAGCGTTAAAAGACCCAGCACAGAGATACCTCCCATGATTAATGCACAGATTATGTAGGATAAGAAAGGTAACAGGGCTGATGCCATGCCTACAAAAGCAGCAGTAACTTCAGGATTACTTAGCACCCATACAAGAGCTATGTATCCCTAAGCAGTTCACAGCTAGATCAATAGCTGCAGCTACGTAAGGAGTGAGACGCTCAGCACAACGCATCGCTACGGGTGGCATTTTCATACGGTATCAAACAATGAGAAACCTCACAGAGGTCCCATTTTTTCCACCTGTATCTGCTGGTGAAATAAAAGATATTACCTCTTTGTACAAACCTCGCTTGTAAAATTAAAGATTTGTTTGCACTGAATTTCTTCAGCCTTGATGCACCTCTTTGCACAGCTCTCAAACACGAGCATTTTGCAGTAGCGCACACTGGGAGCCTGACTGGTGTGGTTCGTGGTTTACTCACCTGCCTGTGAGCAAGTTACCAGTACTGAATGGTACCTATGTTGATAGGTAAGTCTTGGGAGCAGGCAAGCCCCACATTCTCCTGAGCATTACCAAATACAATAATTCTCCATGGAATTTGCCACAGTAGGGGTATTAACCCCAATATTAAGGCCAAATTCCAAAGACAAAGTACATGATTGCACAAAGCACAGCAATTCAGTCTTTATCGGTATTGCTTGTCCTCAAGAGGTTCAGAAGCAAGGAGAAAGAGCGGGCTTCAAAGTTACATGTGGTGTTGGGCTGAGTGAGGCTGTCCCTAGCCCAGCACAGGGCTGAACCCCCAGCCAGCACTGGGATAAAAATGAAACCGATGTGCAGCAGAGGCAATCCAACAAAGCAACTAAAGTGGCTAGTGTTTGATATGAAACAGTTTAGAGTTTGCCTTGCAGCCAGTACAAGGACAACAAGTTGCTTTTCTGCACAGCAGAGTCATCTGATGTTTGCTTTAATTTCTGGAAGACCGAGGAAGCATGAGTCAGATACTCCCACAGCTGGTTCATGCGAGGAGGAGGCCAGCAGGGACCCTGACTCACCAGAGCTGCTAAATTTCTTCCTAAAGTCCAGCTCAGCGGTGACTGGAACGAAATCACGGGCGGGGGGGGCACAGCGCTGGAATTAGGGAGGGCGGGAG
>VWZZ01002494.1:268071-298534 GCA_013399095.1 Psophia crepitans
TCTTCGTGACAGAAACAACCCCCGCACAGACCCGTAAGGCCGGGGGGGCGCGCAGAGCGCGGCAGCCCGGGGCTCCCGCCGCTGCCCCAGCAAGCCCCGTCCCCGGCGGTGCGCGCCTTCCCCCCTTACCTCATTGCCACATTCCCCAGCGAGTGAGCTCAGCTGTTCGCGCAGCCTCTCTCCTTTTATGGTCAAACAACTTTGCCTGGGCGAGGCTTTTTTTCGCGAGTTGGTAAGAAGCGTCTGGGCTCAGCAGCTCCCCCACCTTTCATTCCTGCTGCCTTTCCCGGCAGGCAGGCGGGCAGACAGACAGGCAGCCGGGCCGGGCCGAGCCGAGGCAGCCGGCTGCCGTGCCGGGGCAGAGGAGCCCGTCCCTAGCCCCGCGATCTCCAGCCCCGGGGGGCGGCATTTCCCTTTCCCCCAAGCCCCGTCCCCAGAGGTGAGTCTCTTCTCTTGGCTGAGCGAAGAAGTTGTTTGCCCGCAGCGCTGGGGCTCGCGTTGGGCGGGTTGGGGGTGCGAGCCCGTGCCGGGGGGCGCGGGTTCCCTGCCGCTCCCGCAGCGAGGGCTGCGCGCCTCGTGCAAAGTTTCTCGGTCTCGTCGGGGTTCGTTTACGGTGGTGGCTCCTGGGTTTGGTGGTTTTTATTTTTTTGCAGAAGGGAGGTTCGCGTGTGTGTGTGAATCTGGTGAGTTCTCTTCCCTCCCGGTGAAATGGAGGCACGTAACCGCTTCAGCGGTGGGGCAGGAGGAGGGGGTGCTGCCTGGCTGCGGTCGGGACAAGCTCTCTTTTGTGCGCGTAGGGATGAGTGAGACACCTATGGAGCATTTTCTCCAGATGTGCTTGCAAGAGAGGAATCTGGGGCTCTTTGTGCATGAAATTTGTTTAATTTACGAGTTTCTGTCTCTCTGGGAGTGCCCTGAGAAAATGAAGATGCAAGTCTTGCAAAGTCGTAGAACTTCCTAGCTTTTTAAATATGTTTGCATAGCTTTTGGAGGCTTTTTTTGTTGGTTGGTTGGTTTTTTTACCCCCTCCTCTGGACAGGGAGGAGGCAAGCCCCGCATCTGTGGGAGAGGTTTGTAGCTCTGAATGCCACCCTCCCTCAGCCCGGTTGTTGAAAGGCTCTGCCTTGCAGCTTGCATGGCTGATAGGACTTTGCTCTCTTTGAAGCTTTGTGACTTTGGACCAGGCTGGGAAAACTTTATGGAACTAGTCCGTATGAAAGGCTGAAAAGAAACATAACTCCTAAACCTGTTCAATCTGTTCACTTCATATTCTGTATTTTGTGCTATGGTTTTCTTTCTGATCCCCCTCAGTTGGGAGGAAGTTGGCAAGTAGGGGGAAGTAGAGCTGTGGTGTGTCAGACCACAGTGCTGGGCTAGTTGTTACATGGCCTCCCTCTGTGGCCAGAGCCAATCTGCTCTTGACCAACAGAGGTGAAAAAGAAGGCTCAGCTCTCTGCCTCCTCAGGGTCCTCCTCCTTTCCCTACCCCAGGAAAGGAGCTGGGCTTTTCAAAGTGGTATCTTGGGGTCACAGAATCACAGACTGGTAGGGATTGGAAGGCACCTCTGGAGGTGCCCAACCCCCCTGCTAGAGCAGGATCACCTAGAACAGGCTGCGCAGGATTGCATCCAGATGGGTCCTGAATGTCTCCAGAGAAGGAGACTCTGCAGCCTCTCTGGGCAGCCTGTGCCAGTGCTCCATCACCCTCACAGTGAAGCAGTTTTTCCTCATATTCAGGTGGAACTTCCTGTGTCCCAGTTTGTGCCCATTGCTCCTTGTCAAAGAAGTGAAAGCTGTCTGGATGCAGAAGAGGTGGCACACCCACTGTGACACCTTATGGGAGGTGACCCTGCTGCTGAGGGAGGTGTCATCTGGTTCTCTGCTCCTACTTCTCCTTGCTCTCTGTTAGAAACAGTGTATGAGGCAACTAAATATCCTGACTGCATCCTTTGGGGACATGTTTCTTCATAGCTCCGCTTGAGTCATCTTAAATGCTGTTACAGCAGGCAGAAAAATCTCTCCCCTCAGGGAAAATGTGAGGACGAGAAGGGTTTGAGATTAGGTCTGCTGGTGTGACACTCCCTCTCCAATAGCTTTTACAAGCAGCGCCACAGGACTCACATAAGCTGCATGTTTCTGGTAAGGCTTAGATGGCATTGGCAGCGCTGGGGGGGGTGACTCTCCGAAAGGCCAGCCTTTCTCAGCCTCTTTGGTCTGTGTGTGGGTGGATGAATAAACAGAAGTGAGGATGAGCAGAGGCAGCTGCTGGATGGAGACAGCTCTGGGCAGAAAGGGACTTAAGTGTGACATAGCGTATTGGGAAATGGGCTGCTTTGGGTTAAGGGAGATAGCAGCTGCTGGTAGCAAAGCCAGCACTTTTTTTTGGGAAGCAGCCGATGTCTCAAGACTGTCTCTGTGTTGACTAACCTGATGATGGATCATGATGAGAAGTGACGTTGTCACTGTGATGTCCTGCTTATAATATTGTTAATTCTGGTAGAGCCACTACCAGGTGGTTCATTACACCACAGTGAAACAACAGAGCGTGTGGCAGAAGTCTCCAAAGAAAGGCTGGAGGTGTTTTTAATAGCTTCTGTAGCTTGGTGGGAAGCTGCAGGCTGGAGGGAGTTGGTCAGTCCCTTCTGACTCGCAAATCTGGGGGACTGGGGGCAGACCTTGCTAATTAGTCTTGTGCCCTGGCCTTTTACCTTGCTGGAGCATGTGGGAGATGCTCAGCACGGCTCTTGGGCCGCTGCTCCCTGTTGCAGCCTCTTCCTGCCTTTGAAAAGCGCAGAAGAGTTTGTCCAGGCGCGTGCAACGAATCCGCCCGGCACAAAAGGAACAAAAGGTGCAGCAACGCGAACTTAACGTTTATCTGTGTTGTCACACGCTTGTGACCTGGAGAAGCTGGTACAGGTTACAGTCTCTTGCCCTGCTGCACTGAACCGCGGGAGCGCTTAGAGCCGGGCACGCAGGTCTTGCCAGCAGCCATGGGCGGATTAGCGGTGGGCGGGCGGATGTTGGTGCCACCAGGCCCGTCTGTCCCACCGGCTGTTGCTGTCCGTGGGAGCGGGGCCGGTAGCGTGGCAGGGCACTGGTCTGAACGTGCCAGCTCGGACATGCTGGCACACAGCCCCTGCGCTGGCGGAAGCGCTGTTGTGCTGGGGTGTTAGGAGCATATCGGCACGCCAGGCTTCACAACAAAGCATCTGACTTCATGGAGCTTTCTAGCAGCTTGGGCTGGCAGGACCGCGGCTGNGGGAGCGCTTCCTGGCGGGGGCGGAGCGGGCGCCGGCGCAGCCGTGAGGGGAGGCGGGAGCCGCTGTCACCCTCGCCGGGGGCAGGAAGGAGAGAAGGCTGAGGCGAGAGCCAGGAGAGCGGGGGCCTCTGCCCCGGGGATGTGACACCGGGGAGCTCCTCACCCGCCCTGGTGCTCTGCCGCAGCTGCCTGCGCTGCTCCGGCATGCAGGGCTCTGGAGGTAAAGGATGGAAGGTGCAGGGGTGCGCCAGCGTTGGGGGGCGGAGGGGGACATTACTGGGGCTGTCGCAGGCTGAGGTCCAGAGGAACAGGCTGGTGTTACCGCGTAAGTGGGGGAAAGGAAGTGCAAATTCCAGTTCTGGGGAGCGCATGCCCGGGGGCACCCTCTCAGGGTGCGTGGGGCTCTGCGTGCACGGCGGCGGATAACGCTTGTTCTGGTGGCCCGCTGCTGTCCTCCCCGGCGTGCGCGCATGCAAGGCTCTCGTGCAGCAAAGAGCTTGGTTTCCTCCGTGGCGAGAACCCCTCTGCGGTTAGTGCCTTACTGAGTTGATGTAGCATGCTGGCTCCTTGGAGCGGTCTGCAGTTTCTGTTCCCCCTTTTTCCTGTGATCACCCTGGAAGTGCTCTGTGCTCTGCTCGGGCACATCAGCCTCTGGCCAGACATAAACTCCTCTATCCCTCTGTTCCCCATGTTCTTCTCTATTAATTTTCCCTCTAGCCCAAAGCTGAATTCATACAGGTTTCCTCCCTCTTCTCTCCTGCCAGGTGCTGAGAAGATGGCCTCCCCGGGTGCCCCAGGGACCCGCATGACAGCCACAGTCAACATCAACATTTCTACTCCTTCCTTCTACAACCCGCAGAAGAAGTTTGCACCTGTGGTTGCCCCCAAACCCAAGGTGAACCCCTTCAAGGCTGGGGGTGCACCTGAGTCGTCTCTGCCCCCACCTCCTGGAGCTGGCGCCCAGCGTGCTCAGATAGGGAAGGTGGGGGAGATTCCATCAACGTCCATGTCGCTGCTGGTAGAAGGTAGGTGAGGGCTGGGGTGGCAAATGTCAGTATGCGTTTCTAAATTCTCAGGGCGTGAGGTCTGTAACTGGGCTAAACATGAGAGCAGGCGCGTAACTGCTCTAAGCGATGGATACTCTTTCTATAGAGGCTGACAGGTTCCAGAATGAGATAAAACAATTGTAAAGGGATCTCAAAGCACATAGCATTTCCATTAGGAAAGGAGGCGGGAAGGCAATCTTGCGTTGCACTGATGCTGGAGGAATGCAATGGATTTTTCATAGTATTCCCTGACTGTATAATTGTGTAACTGCAGTCAGCTTCTCGCCAGCATGTTGGAGAGCAAATATGTTGCAGAGAAGTTGACCTTGATGGTCTTGAATCATGCTATTCTTCCTGTAGATTCATCTCAGCTCAAGTTGGTTGTTTCTGACAGTAGAGATCCTTCTCATGGACTCTGCAATTGCCATCTTTGCTACTGGAGATGGGGAGGTAGAAATAATTGCATGAAAAAATGGTGGAAGCTATCATAAACAGGAAGTGAGACTTTGAGTTTCTATGCCTTTTAGACTTTTAGACTTTTTCCTACTGCTTGGGCTGGGTGTGTTTTCCTGTGTAGAATGACTTGCTGTATTGTGGTTTTCTTTTTCTTTCTTTTTTTTTCTTTATTTCCTGTGGTAGTGGGTGGTTTTTTGTTCCATTTTTTTTGGTTGGTTGGTTTTGTGTCCTCTAAGCAGCAGCAGGTTCCTGGTTGTGTGGCTCCCTGGTTGGAACTGATGAGCATGGGGCCACCAGAAATTGCCTTTGTGGCGATTTGCTACTGCTTGATGCTGCATATTACCCCTAGACTCTATCGGCGTGCAACTCAGTTGGGACACGCATGTTCAGATAATGCTTACTGCTGTTCTAAATTTCTTAGAAATTTCTTAGGTTAGCATGCTAAGTTAGCAGGCAGCTGACCTGATGTGAAGTCTTGAGTCATGAGGGCCTCAGCATGTTGCTGCTTCTCACTACTAGTATTGTACCAGCTAACTCTGGTGACCTTTTTCTCATATGTCGCTGGCTGGACTCTTGTGTCTGTAATCCAAGGTGCCGTCTCAGGCTTTAGGATTTTCTGCTAAAGTTGTATGAATTAGGGATGTGTTTGTTGGAAGGTCTCGAACTGACACGAATATATTACTTGAAGTACAAAAGTAGACAGATGGATGTTAAAAATTATTTTTCAATATACAGTGTGAGTGGAGGATTGGGTGTTGTTTGCTCCACTTCTCCCTTCCTGTAAAGCTTATTAAAGAGGAACTAACTTGACAGAAAGATTAGCAAAAGAACTATTTGGCCTAAGCTGCTGTGTCGCCATCGGACGAGGGCTGCCAGCAAGACATCTGAAGTACAGATGAACCACCAAAACTCAGTCATGAGAGAAATGCATCTGATTTGATCCTTCTCTGATGCATCTCTTCAATCCTTCTCTCCCTTTTTCATACACACCCCAAACAAATAGTAGTGTAACATAAAGCCGTAGCAATTGATCCCTTTGTCTTAAATGACAGGATGGGTAAGTTAGTATTGCTGTAGGAATATTATATTTAGTATTGATTGTTGTGTAAATCTGGTGTAGTAACTTTGTGGGGAACTTTTTAGTTTGGATGAATAATTCATAAAACAGGCTTTTAATGCATCTGAAGCAATGTGACAACAAATTAGGGCTTAGTTTCTGCAATATTCTTTATCATTTCAATAAATCAAAGGGCAAACTTATAAAAATTTGATCCCAAACTGTAGTTTCAAAGAAAAAATGCCAGCCCAGTATTAATTCCCTCCACCCCAAGCAGAATGTCTGTGGCACAGGAAAGCTTGGAAGAGGTGCTGCATACAGTGCAGTTTGTGCTTTCCACTGGCTAAAAAGATTTTGGCTTTAATTTTCTGAAAGGGCAGTATCGTCTCCCTTAGGTTACAGATCAGAAGTCCTTATCAAGTCTGTTGACAACAGCGGGATATAAAGATGAGACGATTTGATTACTGCTGTTAAAAGTTGTGTGTGGAGTAGCAGGAGTGAGAGATGTGGTCTTTGACCCTACTGGTCAGGACTTAGCTAGGAAGAGAGGTGGGTGTCCCGAAGAAGGGATGCAGACGCTATGCGTCCTTGTCTTCACTGTTCTTTGCTGCTTGGGTGGCACGAGGACAGCTTCCCCCATATGTGGTGAAGGGAAGAGGATTTGCACTTATTTGATTGTGTTGTAGTAGAAAATGTTTCTTTTTGCCGGTTCCACCGGCAAATATGAATAGGTGGAAGCAATGGGATTTTCTTCTAGGAGATTGAGGCACTCTGGTTCCTTTCAGCCTGCTTAAAAGGGTTCTGGAAGATTTCTCATGTCCTAATCTGTAATCGGGTATGGGGACATTTTAGCCTCCAAAAGGAAAGCTGTTTGCATCTCCCAGGAAAATAAAGCAATTTCAAAGATTTGTCGTATGGTAGTTGGTCTGACTTGCTTCCCCCCGCCCCTTATTTCTTGTAGTGCTTACTAGCCAGCTGTGAGATGCCAGCTTATTTTCCTGTAGTAATGCATGCTTTTCAGGGTCCTGGGTTGTCCGCTGGCATTCCTTCTGATGCTGCTCTGTATTCAGTGATCTGAGCCAGTTACTGGTGAGAGAAGCATATGCTAGGCACCGAAAATGAGAGGAGGAGTACAAGAAATGTTCCCACTGACTAATTGCAGCAGCTGCTGAGGAAAGTTTATATGATGGCAAATAGCTTTGGACAAGTGCAAGCCGGCCTGTGGAGTTCAGTTGTCCTTGACGAGTGCTGAGGTCCCCTCAGTACTGGGGAACTACTTGCTGCAGCATCTTCGAGACCCCTCCTGGGGTTTGTACTGGCTAAGAGTGAGAAGTGATCCAAATGTGCTTTTATTCTCGTTCTTCCTCATAGAGCTGCCACTGCCACCTCCCCCCCCACCTGGAGATGAGGCAAGTTTCTCCTCAAACTGTGCTTTTCCTCCACCACCACCACCCTTTGAGGAGCCTTTTCCACCAGCCCCAGAAGAAGTTTTTCCTTCTCCTCCTCCTCCTCCTCCTCCACTGATGTTTGATGATGGGCCTGTGAGCAAAGTACCTGCCCCACAGGTGAGTGAGGTCAAAAGAAGTATAGTTTCTTGTGATGCTCTGGGAGTTGGGACAGCTTCTCGCTACTCTCTGAGCTCAGCAGCCCTGAAATCTGGGAAAACAGAACATGCCACCACCAGTCCATGCACCAGCATAGGTTAGGGTCAACTGGCCAGGCTGTAGCTCTGCAGATGAAGGACCTGGGGTTCCTGGTGGACAGTGAGTTGAATGTGAGCCAGCAATGCACCCTTGTGGCAATAGAGGCCAACCATGTGCTGGACTGCGTTGGTGAGAGCGTAGTCAGCAGGACGAGGACAGTGATTATTTCTCTCTTCGGCACTAGTGAGGCTGCATCTTGGAGGACTGTTTCCAGTTGGGCGTCCCAGTATAATAACCCCAGATGAATACCAAACTAGCTGCAATCCAGCAAAGGGTCATAGCGATCATTGGGGGTTGGAGCACATGATGTGAGGGCTGGCTTTGTTCAGCCTGCAGAAGAGGAGTCCAAGGCAGGGATCTAACTGTAGTTTGCAGTACCTGGAGGAGGGCTGGAGAGAAGACACATTCTTCTTACTGGGGCACAGCAAGAGAACAAGAGGCAACGGACACAAGTTGCACAAGGGAAATTCCTGTTGGATGGAAGAAAAGCCTGTACCCCTCCAAGGGTGTCTCAATACTGTCACAGGTGCCCAGAGAGGCTGGGGAATCTGCGTCCTTGGGGACAGTCAGAAACCACCTGGACAAGGCCCTGAGCAACCTGGTCTGGCATGGGAGTTAGCCCTGCTGTCAGCAGGGTGTTCGACTGGAGACATCCAGATGTCTTTTCCCACCTAAATCTGTCTGTGGGTTTCTTCCGGCTGTTCGTTTTCCCGCTGGTTGTAGACCTTGGAGACTGTGCCCTGTCTCACCAACTTGCTGTCCATTCAAAGTAAGGAGCAGATCTGTACCACAGTCCAAAGTGTCAAAATCTGCTGTTGTAAGGGGATACACCCGGTTCTCTGGCTGTTCCTGTAACGTGCTCTGCTCCCTCTTTCCTCATGGATGGTGGTATAGGTACGTGGCAAGATGAGCAGCATTGATCGTGAGATTGACTCACTGTCCGTAATGTTGGATGACATGGAGAAGAATGACCCCTTCAAATCCCGGGTGAGCGCTCGCAGGTGGAAAGGGAGATGACTGGTTTGCTGAACAGAGGTGGTGAGAAGGGTGCTACTGAAGATTAAAATGTCTGGATAAACCATAGCGAGAAAGTGTACATGAAGGATCAGAAAGCATAGGTCTTGCCACGTGTCAGGGCTGCTAAACATGTAATGGTGTGGGAACTCTTAGTGTTGTGGATCTGAGATAGCTGTTGACTTACTGCTATAGACAGCATATTTTCTCTTCCACCTTGCTGATAACGGCCTGTTTCTCTCTGGTGCTTCCCTTTACAGACATCTCCAGGATCCACAGGTTCTCTGGAGAAACCATCAGCCCCCAAAGCCCCTGTGGAAATACCACCTGCACCCAGAGATACTTCTCATTCCTTTCCTTCCAAGTTCACTCCAAAGCCAAGTGGAAGCTTACCTTTCAAGCCCCCTGGAGTGGATTTGACCCCCACCCCAACCCCATGGGGAGGCCCTCAGCAACGCAAGGAGTCCCCGGCACCAGTCGCACCACCCCCCTCTCTCTCTCCTGCTCAGCCTGCCCCTAAATTCACCCCATCCCCTGTTGCTGGCTCTCCTAAGTCTGGGCCCAAATCAGGTGCCAGTGTTCCCACGGCTCCCTCAAACTCTACAAGACATCCTACCTCCTTTCAGACTCAGTTCACAGCCCCTTCACCTTCAGGTCCCTCCTCTCGGCCACAGCCTCCCAATTTCACCTATGCCCAGCAGAGGGAAAGACCCCAAGTGCAGGAGAAGCCACGTCCCACAGAACAACCCGCTGCTGCAAAAGACACGGTAAGGGACAGAGCTGTGGGACCAGTGTCGTCAGACAGGCATCACTGGGAGCACCGTTGGAGGGTGAGGAGGGAGGGTCTGTCCCAAGCTAGGGGAAACTGTTGCCCATTTGAAAGAGAGATGTAATGAGAGACAGTGGTGGAGAAGGGATAGGTCTTCATGTAAAGGTGGAAAGAAGCAAGCACAGTGCATGGCAGATTGTTCCCTAGATAGAGACAGTGAGGAGTCAAGGTGAGAGAAGTAGGTTTATTAGGAACAGGGTGGGAAGGAGTCTGTCTATACGTGTCCTTTGGGATTGAATGTTTCCTCTTCCTGCAGCATAGACCCCCGGGCTCCAGTGCAGATCCACCCAGGGGAAATTCCTGTCTGACCATGAAGGAGGTAGAAGAGCTGGAGATGTTGACCCAGAAGCTAATGAAGGATATGGAGCATCCACCCACAGCAGAGGCTGCTACTTCTGGTGCGTTCCCTCAGTGTGCAGCAGTAGGACTAAGACTGCGGTGGGTTTTCATCTCTCCTAATCCTTCTCTTCTTCCATTGACAGAGCTCTGTGGCTTCTGCCGGAAACCCCTATCACGAACCCAGCCAGCTGTGAGGGCCCTGGACTGTCTCTTCCATGTGGAATGCTTCACCTGCTTCAAATGTGAGAAGCAGCTGCAGGGGCAGCAGTTCTACAACGTGGATGAGAAGCCCTTCTGCGAGGACTGCTATGCTGTGAGTCACTGGGATGAAAGCTGCTGGAGAGGACTGAGCTTGCTGTGGTGCTCTCTGTTGCTTTCCCTTCCTGCTTCCATTTTGCCTGTCTGTGCTGTAGCCTCCCAGGGGTGGGGGATTGGATTCATGTGTCTTACTTTTTTTTTTTCCTTTGGGCTCAGGGGACCTTGGAAAAGTGCAGTGTCTGCAAACAGACCATCACAGACCGGATGCTGAAGGCCACTGGTAACTCATACCATCCCCAGTGCTTCACCTGCGTGATGTGCCATACCCCTCTTGAGGGGGCCTCTTTTATTGTGGACCAGGCCAACCAGCCGCACTGTGTGGATGACTACCACAGGTATGGACAGAGCATATGCATGTGGTGTCTGAAAGGAGGCAGATTCTCCCACACCTGTTTAATTTTGCTGCAGTATGGGCTTGGGTTGCCCATGTCATCTGTGGAATGTGAAGTTAAAAATGAGTCAGCGATGTACTTTGCAGCAGTTAAGGTCTTTTCTCACCTAAACTTCTTTGATTTCTTATTCCTCTGCGACTAATGCTATTGTACGGCAGCGAGAAACCTGCGTTGAACGTCACTGCATTCACGGTCTCCTCCATATTTTATGCGTTGCAGGAAGTATGCTCCACGCTGCTCTGTCTGTAGTGAGCCTATCATGCCAGAGCCTGGAAAGGATGAGACAGTGCGTGTGGTGGCACTGGAGAAAAATTTCCACATGAAATGTTATAAGTGTGAGGTAAGCCTGGTGGCCCCACTCCTCCCATCTCTCCCATGCCCATCACCAGCAACTGGACACCTTTGTTGTCCATCCTGACCAGACACTGAGGTTGTTTTGAATGAATCTGGAGCATTTTTGAAGCAGATTGAGGAAAAGATTAGACATCCACAAATCCATGGGCGAGGACTATACAGAGTTGTAGTCTCTAACATACCCAACACAGCAGCTGCGTATACCAGCGGAACATGCTGGGATCACAGAAGGGGCTTGCTCATCCCTCAGATAGTGTCTCCCATCAGAGACAGAGCAGTGGGCTGTGAGCCATTATACTGATCTGATGGGTCATTTCTTACATCTTTGAATGCATTTACCCTGTGGTGGGCTGTCACTGAGCTCCCTCCCTCTTTTCTTTCCCTGTTTAGGACTGTGGGAAGCCCTTGTCCATTGAAGCAGACGAGAATGGGTGCTTCCCACTGGATGGGCATGTGCTGTGCATCAAATGTCATACCGTTCGTGCCAAAACAGCACGCTGAGGAGCTTGGAGTGGGCATACCCTTGAGACCCCTGCACTCCATACTCTTCCCCTCCCCGCCATTGTCCTATCCCTCTGCCTGACAAGGCAGACTGCTACCAATGGAGACTGTACCAGCGCAATTGTTAACTCATGTAGGATTCACTGCTCCTAGACTTCACTCTGCACACCCACCAAGAGAGGACCTCTCCTCCTGTTGCCACTTCCTGGCCACAGTGTATTCCAGGCTGGGGGCTATGATGAAGGTCAGTGCACAATCTCTGTTCCCTCAAGAGTCTGAAGGAGAAAGACCAGACCTCCACCACCGCCTGGTGGAAGTAGCAGGAACGACCCGGTGGCAGGTGATGGGAAGGGCTGAGCATTCTTTGGTTCCACCGAGCCAAAAAGCAATGATTTGACCTTAGAAGGTGGAAGCCTCCATCCTGGCACCACTTCTGTCTTCGAGTTTGGGGTTTGGTTGGTTTTTTTTTGTGTGCCACCTCATTATCAGGATGTCTTCCTCTGCCTCTTCCCTCACTCCTGGGTTAGAGTGGAGGCAGAACATACTGGGAATGTCTGTTGTCACTGCTGGAAAAAACTAACCTACTACAGCTTTTCTGTCTCTAACGGATTTTACTGGCTAACTGTCTTGTCAATTTTTTTTTTTCCTTAGCCAGATTATACTGGCAATGTTTGGAATCCTGCTCTGTTCCTGAGTTTGGAAACTTTTTTAAAAAAATCTTTTTCCCTCCCCAAAATGAATTGTTTCCCAGTGTGGTTTCTGGATAGCCAGGCTGGGCACCAGAGTAGCAAAGCAGTCCAAAGAAAGCATGTTTACAAATAAAGACCGTCATAAGGACGGGCAGCGTGCGGTGAGGATGAGGATTCAGCAGGAACATCTCCCCGTCCCAGTAGGGATTCTTTCACTGTCAGTGGAAGTTGCAGTGTAATTGCAATGTACTGTCTGGCTCTAAGTGTTACTGCACTGAGCCCCATTTCCTGGACTAGAAACTCTGAAACTGAACAAACCTTCTGAATAACTACACTGTCCAACCACTGTTTGCATTCAATAAAATGTGGGGTTTTTTCCATCAACGTGTGTCTGCTGTATTTGTTCAACTACCATGAGAGTTGCTCTTAGGCAGTAGAGAATGTGTGGCTGCTGTTCCACTCAGCTCCGGAGATGAGGAGTCTGAAAATGGCCTCTCTCTCTCCACCCCTCGGCCTCCTTTTTAGACTGTTTAGTTCCGTACCTCTCTGTGCCTGAAGTGTAGCTCTCATTTCAGGCAGTGGAAGGACTGCGTTTCAGTACAGCAAGGCTGCACTCTGCTCGATGTGTCACTGGGAGCTGAGTTATTACAATCCACTTGCATCAGACTGGAACGAAGTGGTCAGTTTGCTTGCTTCACCTTTATTGCTACTTGGAAAGTGTTTGTGCTTGATGTTTATGGTTTTGAGCATGGTACTGTCTTGGTCGCTGCAGGTGAAACTCTTCTTTGTGGTAAGCATCAACGCTTCTACACTTCAAAGACATGAAACCTACTCTTGTTCTCTTGCCAGTTTTGGGGAAATCTTTAATGACTCCTTGCGAACTGATCCAGTAAATGCTATGGGGTTTCCTATAGGATGAGCAAAGAAGAAACAAATTGTACATTTGCTTCCTTACCCGAATTCTTGCTGTTTTGTAGGCTTTGTTTTGAGTGGTTGTTTCTAGATTATGTGATTAAAAGCTTATTGCCCACAAACACCGAGGAGCACAGAGGAGAGAAACGATGGGAGGAAGAAGCACTCTAGCCCAGCTCCTCCCAGAGCTATCGAGGGACTACAGCCCCGCTGTCTGGGTACGAAGCTGGTCCAATGAGGTCAGAGGGAACGGTTTTCTGGATCTCCTTGCAGATTCAAGGGACGTTAGTCCCTCTGAGGGACATGAGGTGCAGCGGAAGAGCGTCTGCAGACTGTACGACTTGTTAGGGGATGTGTAGGGGCAGGATGAAAGGCAGGAAAAGGGAGTGATCAGGGAGAGGAAGCAGCATGGGGAGACGGGGGAAACACGGCGCAGAAGGGGCTGGCTGCACATACACAGTTCACTTGCTTGGCCATGCCCTGTGTGTCATCCATGGAGTTTGTCCTGTCTTCTTACTGAACTCTTCTTTTTGTTGTTGGTTTTTGAGGGGGCTTGTTGTTGCTTGGGTGGTTGTTTTGGGGTTTTTTCCCCTGTACAAAGGGACTGTTCAGTGCACGAGGGAGGTCTAAGTGCCAGCAACTGGCAATACCTGAGTGCATAGATACTGTGTGGGTGTCCATGTCCATGCGTATTCACCAGCAAAAATCAGGTCAGAGAAGCTGGTGAGAGAGTGGGGCAAGAGACTTGAGAGCCGTGAGTTGGCATGGCTGTGAGTCTGGCCAGATGCTGGAAGGACCAGTCTGAGGGTCAGCTGCTGGAGCTCCCAGGAGGTCCAAGCCAGCTGCTCTCTGGTCTGAAGTCAGCTACTGGTAAGCCTGGATGAGCTACCAGAGAACTGTTTGCGTCTGTGCATGGGGTGACTGGGGACTCCTGCGGCCAGCTGCTGGGCAGAGCCAGTGTCCTAAGGCTTATCACTGGAGTGTGTGTGTGTTAGCGGGCCTCAGACACTAGAGGGATCCATGGTATGTCTGTCTGTATTTCCTGCTGACAGGTCCATCCTCATCAGCCAGGGCAGGGAATAGGATCAGGCTGCTTGTGCTGTGCTTGCATGACTGCTGTGTTTTTCTGCCTCAGGCCAGTCATGTACAGTGTGTGTGTGCATATACACATGCACATATTATATATGTGTATATTTTGTGTGCATGAGCGCCTCTGGGGAATACATGCTCAGGCTTGCTACTGGCTGTACCTGGGGACGTGGAACTGAGCAGCCTTTTCTCTGTCAGGCCAGCTGAGTCAGCAGCTCCTAACGGTTGAAGTTGGAAGGGACCTCCCTGCTCAGAGCAGGGTCAACCAGAATGTACTTCATCAGTTTTTTAATACCTTCAAGGATAAGAACTCCACAACGTCCCTGGGTAACCTGTAGCAGTATTTAACAGCTCTCGCACTAAGTCTTTCTTCTTACCTTCAGATGGAATTTACTGTATTTTGATGTGTTCCCACTGCTTCCCTTTCCACTGGATACCAGTGAGGAGAGTCTGGTTCTTCCTCCCATCAGGTATTGGCAACACAATGATAAGAGCCACCCAGACCTTCTCATCCCAAGGCTGAACAGTCCCAGCTTTCTCAGCCTCTCCTCGTATGTCAGATGCTCTAATCCCTTCAAAATCATAGCAGCCTTTCACTGGACTTGCTCCAGCAAGTCCCTGTCCTTTGTATTGGGGAGCCCAAAGTTGGATACACCACTCTGGATAGAATGTCTGACCCATGCTGGATAGAGGAGAATCTCCTCCCTCCAGCTACTGGTGATGCATTTGCTAACGCAGCCTGGATAGTGTTGGTCTTTGCTACAAGGGCATGTTACTGGCTCAAGTGCAACTTGCTGTTTGCTACAACCTGCAAGTCCTTTCCTGCCAAGCTGCTTTCCAGCCAGTCAGCACCCAGCATGTACTGGTGCGTGGGCTGCAGGGCTCTGCGTTTCTCTTTGTTCACCTTGATGGGCCTCCTCTCTTCCCATTTCTCCATTAAGGTCCTTCTGAACGACAGCACAACTATCTGATGTAACAACCACTCCCCGTTTTCCACCATCTGCAAGGACAGCCTGAAATTTACATATGCATGACACAAGTTCATCACCCTCCGTCACCCTCGTCAGGGCTTAGCTTCTAGCCCAGGCATCTGCCATGTAGTAACTTTATACTTCATGTTACAGACACCTATTACTAAGACTGAACTTACCGGTATATTAACAAAACTCACCATAAAAGCTGATCTTTTCAGCTGTATCTTAGGACAGTTGCAGTGACCTCAGTAGCTCAGGCATGTGTAAACTATAGTTCCTTGTGCACGCTCTGCTGCTTCTCGTGTAGAATAGAAACCAGCCTTCCTGCTTTCAGTTGCAGGTTTTTAGATCCCTGCTTCTTAGCCCTTCAGTCATTTATGGTTAAGCAAGACCTCCCAGGAGCAGGAGTGTTAATTTATAGCCTTAAGAATTTGGGGCATTATGTAATTATGGAAACACTGATAGCTATCTACAGCAAGTAACCGGTTGCTGAATGGCTAGCACTCACCTTCTTCACCAACCTGGGCTTAGCTCAAGCACAGAAAAATGAATCTTGAGGCGACTACTTTTCTCAGGTAGTCTTAGGAACATCAGTGAGTTGAGTTTTTTTGGGGTTTGGGTTTTTTGGGGTTTTTTTGTTTGGTTAGTTTTTTCTCATCTGGGCAGTCTGTTCTGCAAGAGAAGGAAGTACAACTCACATATTTCATCAAACTACAGCAGCAGCTTCTAATACTTCTCATGGATTAGGAATAAACGCAGGAGCTGTAAAAAGATGGACTTGGCTAATGGATGGATACAGCTGTAGCGGGGTTTAGAGAAAAAAGTCTGGTAGCCAGCTGCATATGTATCCTTTAATCCTAACGCAACTGCATTTTCACATTAAATGTGCAGTTAAATGGACAAAGAACAACTAAACACGGATGTAAGGACCCTGCTGGAACTCATAATATAGATGCTAAAGTAAGTGTCTCAATTGTATTTGAAATACGCCAAAGAACTTCAACACAGCCTGCTCTGCCACAGCTTTATTTACAAAATACTATTTACAGTCTATAACTGTCTTGAGTTCTGATAAATAATAACATTTCCTCCACAGAGAAGGAATAAGACAGACCACCTACACATTCTTGTGTTACAAATACTCTATCCAGCCAAACAAGACTATTCTCTCATTTAGAAAGGGGCAGAGAAAAGTGAGTATCTAAAGAGGGTTTTTTTTTTTGTCTGCGGCACAAGTAAAGGCATTAAGCAGGTTGGAGAGATGTAAATCTCCCCACTGAAGTGTGCATGTGCAAAACAGCAACATGCTGAGGTTACGTCGTCACACAAGTTACAGCAGGGTGTGCTGCTACTCCTAACTTCTCCTCCAAAGAAAGAAGTACACTGAGTTGGTGTTTAAGGCAAGAAGAGCTGAATTTAAAAATACATCCCCTACAGCAGCCTTGTGAAAGACTGAATAGTTTGTTCCTATGTAAAATAAGGAAGACAGACGGCTGCTGAAGTGAGAAGACGCATGCCACAGAGTGAACCAGCCCGATCTCTACGTGTCTGTGTCCCTGTGCGCGTTCCCTGAATCTCCCAGTCTATCTGAACCCTCATCTCCAATCTTAAAACATTATCCACTGACCCCAACCCACTTTGCATGTATCCTTATGTTCCCATGAGATGTACCAAGGGACTGAAACTCCAGCGTGTGGACTGCCGGGATCACTTAGTGGGGCACAGAATGGACTACAGAGGACAGGGCTGAGAACAGTTTCTAAGACCAGTGCTCCGAAACATGCTGATGGCTCCTGTAGAGCTAAAGCAAGAGGGAACAGAAAGGAGAGCAAAGTGGTGTTGCCTCATGATCCTTTTCGGTTCTGGTGGTTTTGCTTGTCCCAGTCACTCATTTGGAAGCAATTGCCATAGGAATGATTCCAAGTGATATCTGGTAAGAACGGGCATTTAGCAAACTTAAGAGAGCAATTACTGCTCACTCCTTAAAGCCTTGGATGCTACACAGGATCCTCTTCTGGTGGCCTGGAAGTGACACTCCCATCTGTTTCAAGTCCCTGAAGGAAATGGGAAGAGAAAGGAAAAAATGAATTGCTGTTCTTGTTCCTTGGGGACGGGGATGTGGGTATGGGTAGAAACAGTTACCAGGCATCAATTCAGAGAGCTTCCTTTCACTCAGTGCCTCCTACTACATCTGCCTTTTTTACAAGAGGGAACAAACTTCTTGATGTTCCTTCCCTTCCCTGGCTACCTCTGCCGACACAGTCAGCTGCCTTCTCCCACCTAGACCTGACTAGGTCTGCGCTCCCATTAAATTCAGACTGTGTCCGTATCAGCTTGTGATAAGGGCCATGTCTCAGCCCTATGGCATGTCTGTCCCTGCATTGTTCCTGCTCATTCGTTTTATGCAGCTGCCCTGGTTGGAGCTGGCTATACATCCCCGACTCTAGAAATGAACATGGCTGTGTTGGGAAAGCATCTGACCCAAGTCCTTCTAAGGAGCTCAGAAGGACTTTGCTTTATGATAGAACAGTGCCTGGCTGATATGTTGGGGAGTATCACTAGCCCACATAGAGTTCAAGGCAAGAAAATTATCTTATGAAGTCCTACAAGGGTGGGGAGATGGTCAGGATAGAGACCTACTATCTATTGCTTCCCCTTGCTGTTTGTGTTTGATATGAGCTCAGAGCAGTTCAAGCCCCAGAAGAGCCTCAGGCATGGACAGCTAGGGAATTACTTTCACAGTGCGGGCTGATCTCCGTTCTTCTGGGCTGACTGTTCCCTTTTAGGGCAAGAAGCCAGTCCATTTCCATTTAACTATATAGAGAAGGATGGAGAGAACCCTTCCAAGTAAATATGAGTGCCTGTTCCGATAGCACAGGGACCGACACAGCTATTTGTAGCATAGCCTAGGGTGCCACCTGGGAGTTCAGCCCGCCCTTACTCAGCAGTGAGCTCCAGAATGGACTCCATGGTGTCCAGGCCGGCAGTGCGGAAGTTGGAGATGTAGCGCTTCATGCGAATGGATTCCAGCCACTCAGGGATGGATCGATAGGGGATCCCATCAGATCCGCTGCAGCTGGGGAGCCGGAGTGTTACCCTAAAGACAGATAAAACTGTCATTAGCCAGGCAACTACCTTAAACAGCCAGTGCTATGAGATAGTAGCTAAAGGGCGAGCACCTTCTGCCAGGGCTACGCCAACTTATCTGCTCTCTGCACAGTGATGTCAAACTGCCCAGGCCAGCAGCTACGCCCTCTGTCACTATGAGAGAGCGATGACTACTATTTTCTGTCCACAGAGCCTCTTGCCAGCTTCCATCGCTGGCGCTACCTCTCCTCCTTCTGGAGACCAGGAGGTGAACATCTCCCTCCCAGTCACTCTCTCCTCCAGTGACAGCCTGCATACCTGGGATCAAAGTCTGCAACAGGCCGGAGAAGCTGGGGACTTGAGATGAAATGTTGCAGCTGTGCCCGGATTTCCTGAAAATGAGGCCTCCTTGTCCGATCGTGTGACCAACAGCTCTTCATGAGCTCGTAGAGGATAGATGGGCAGTCTACAGGTGGGGGCAGCCGATACCCGTCCTCTAGGATTTTCATCACCTGCACAGAGGACAGAGAGAAATCTGACCAAGAGCAGAGAGTGTGAAGGAGGAGCCAGAGACCTCCGTGGGGCTGGGAGGAGGAGGTTCACCATTTTGCACAGTGTGCAGCCTGGGAGCGGGTGAAGCAGATTACACGTGTATGAAGTGGGGTTTGGGCAGCACGGCAAAGGGTCAGGACACCTGAGGGATGTCAAAAAACAAAGTGGCATGTGCACATACTTTCAGTCCTTTACTGGCTCAGCTGCCATTTGCCATTCAGGGCATGTGTTCATGAGAAGTGGGGATCAAATAATCCTGGCACAGGCCTGGTGAGAAAAGGGGAACCAGACACCGAGGAATAATTTCAACAGCATGTGCTAACCTCATGGATGTGCTGAACCTAGAATGATACCAGACACAGTGCTCCAGAGCCAAAGGTGAGACAGAAACCAACAGAGAACATCTCCAGACCCAAAGGCCATGGCTGTTTAACCACTCTTTAATTTGTCTCATTGCTGTTGACACCTGAATGTGGTTCAGAGGCCCAGATACTTACTGCCCTTGACTCGGTTGCACTGATTTTTAGCAGGAATGGAGATACAGTAGTTATGTGTTCAAAAGAATGTCAAGACTGCAGGCTGAGGGAGATCTACAAAAGTTGGGCCTACATGCCCTGATTATGTTTTTAAATCAGCACTTGAGCTCAGTGTCTGTTACCTCTTGATTGCTCATGTTCCCATATGGCTTGTCACCAAATGACAGCACCTCCCACATGACAATTCCAAAGCTCCAGACATCACTGGCTGAGGTGAAAATCCGATGAGCAATGGCCTCTGGGGCTGTCCATCGGATGGGAATCTTACCACCCTGTGAAAGAGCAGAGACATAGCATATTCAGCACATATCATTGAGTTGTATTTCTCCAGTGCTTTCATGCAAAGAGCTTACAAAGCGGTTCAACAATTGGGCCTGCTTCACTTGAAGTGACCTTGTAACCACCCCCGGGGAAATTTCTTAAAAGGACAGAAACATTATTGGAAAGTGAATGAGCTTAAGCCCTCTGTTCAGTTGAGTGCTACACAAAACTGCTGCTGCGGGAGTAAGAGCCTGACAACAGTCATAGCCCTGCTTTGAATGACACCAGACATTAGAATCACTGAAACTTTCAATGAAAGGGATCTGTAGTCCAAATCCCTGATCACAGCAGGGCTATCTTCAAAGCTAGATTTAGTTAATTGAGTCCAGAAGATCAGACCTCTTATTTTGCTTCTCATTTCAAAAGCACAATCCCTCTGAATCTCTCAGCAAACAACATCAGCATGGACTCCAGACAGAACAGTACCACCTTCTTAACCATCCACACTGTGACTTGCAGTTTTACTATGGGTTTTCCTCAGAGAAAATCTTTTCCATCCAAATCTTCCCCCGGCCCGATGTTTCCTATTGTGAAGAAATTCTGCCATTCTTATCTGGCAAAATCCCAATCCCCCTGAGACTACAGTTCATTTACAAGACTGAGAGACTGGTTTTGCATTACCTTGGTTTCATAGGTTCCCTCTGCATCATTCTCCAATATTCGGGAGAGACCAAAGTCAGACACCTTGCATTGAAGACTGCGTGTTACCAGGATGTTGCGAGCGGCCAGATCCCGGTGCACATAGTTGTGTTCTGAAAGGTAGGTCATGCCAGAGGCTATTCCCTGCAGCATGCTCACAAGCTGCACAGGGCTAAATTTTTCCTCATTCTCCTGCATGGAAGAAGTGAGAGAAGATCCTGGTCAAGTGACATCAGTCTGCTTTGTTTCAAGTTACTGGCCTTATCAACTTACAAAAATGGGCATTGGAGAACAAGCAAAAAGGCAACGCTGCAGCCCAAAGGACCCAACAGGTTCTCACTAAGGGACTGGTGGTAGTCTCCAGAGTCGTCATTAGGCACCTGAACTTCAACTACCAAAAACAGCACTCTGGACACTGAGCAAACTGGATGGCAGCAAGCTTCAGCCGCTGAGACTGGAAATGTTAGTAAGCAGAAAGTAAGTGGATGTCTGGATCTTATTTATAGTCTTCTTTTAGGGTCCTACATCCAGGTCAAGTGCAAGTTTTGGCAGTACGCAAGCCTATTACAGATTGGAGTCTCTCACCCGGAGGAAGGTATCCAGCGCTCCATTCTCCATATACTCAGTGATGATCATCATTGGCCTCCCTTGAGGAAGACAAGAAGGCATCACCCTTTTTGCAATTCTCCTACTCTTGCTTTTCAATGCTGTCCACGTTGCCCCAACACACAGAACCATATCCAACCCCAGCCAACATCCCCACTCCACTCGCATGGCTGGCTGACCCTTCTCCTTAGACCTCCCTCCTTGTGTCACACCTATAACCTTACAGCACCCCTTACACTATCCCAACTTCTCATCCACTCACCGATCCAAGACCACCTCTCCTAACACTGCCTCATGACTATGGGACATGTGTATCTCTCCTCCCTTCCCCATTCTCTGCCATAAGCTAACATAGCAATGCGCATCTTCTCCCCACACAGCCTCTCTGGCATCATCCTCTCTAAGAAACGCCCGAGAAACGTGCCAGTTTCTGCTCTTGTTGCAGGACTCTCTCCCACACACTCTTACTTTTGGTGACAACTCCTTCCAGACGCACAATGTTTGGGTGATTGAACTGCCCCATAATTGTTGCCTCGCGCAGAAAGTTCCACCATTGTGAGTCTGAATATGTCGACTTCAGGGTCTTGATGGCAACCACAATACGTTCTTTCCCTGGGAGCCGCAGGGACCCACGATAGACCTCCCCAAACTCCCCTGAGGACAAACAGAGGCAAAAGGTCACCGATGAACTCAGGAATCAGCAGCAAAATAACAGTGTGGAGCAAGGGAAAGACGGGGAGAACAAGAAGTAACTCACCTTCTCCGATTACATTCTCCATAGTGACACGAGAGACATCCAGTTCCTTAGTGAACTCCAGCACCCCTCTGCTGGGGTCATCATATGGTTGCAGGTCTACATAGGGCTTCAGCCAGACCTTCTCTATGGTAAAGGGAAACAAAAGAGCAAAGTAACCTGTCAAGTCTTCAGGCAAGCTTTGTAGGGCAAAGCTACAGAAGCAGAGGTGAATCCATGGGATTCTGACAATGGCAGTAAACAAATCTACCAAACATACATTGAAGACTAGAGCTGTTACGGGAAGAGGAAAAATCATCATGAAAACAACCGATCATCAGAAAATCCATGCCAGTGTCTGGTCTGAAACTACTGTTTCTTTTCATTCCTTCCAACCCATTCCAGGCTTCTCCCAGGTTCTACTACCCCTTTGAAGCTCACCTCGATCAAAGCCTGAAGTATTGTAATCTGGCCGTGCTTGCCTCTGACGAGCCTTCCTGGAACATAAGGAGCAGAAAATAAAATGGTCAGCAGATAGCAAAGAGACGGGCAAGACTTCCAGGGTGTCTGCCCTAGTTGTGCAGGGGCAGAGTTCAGGGCAGCGCAGAGCAAAGTGGAACCAGACACTTCAGTAGAGTAGAGCTAGCAAGAAAATGTGATGCTTCATTTACACTTAGAAATAGAGCTTTGTTTCCATGCAGGAAATTTTGTTCATCCCTCTGCTTGCTGAATTACAGATTAATTTTTGTTTATTTTATCTTTTCTGCCCACTTTCAGTACAATACCAATCTTCTCAAAACTAAACTATAGCCGCCTTATAGACATTTAGAAGGGAAGTATAATTTTGTGTCTAGGCAGAGCACCACTAAAGTAATGGTATATGGAAAATGGTTTGAAAAGACTGGATACATGTATTGCCCACTTAATCAA
Organism: Psophia crepitans; assembly: GCA_013399095.1. Lineage (NCBI taxonomy): Eukaryota > Metazoa > Chordata > Aves > Gruiformes > Psophiidae > Psophia > Psophia crepitans. Next base: position 290,407 of record VWZZ01002494.1, read on the forward strand.
TCACCAGCTATAGAAATGATTGTACCATAAGAATACCTTAATTCATTTGTCGTGGTAACAGTCTGATAGTACTGGATTATAACAAAACTGAGAAATCACCACTTTTTCCTCTGTCCCCAGCATCAAGCATTACCTTACAGACATATCAACCCCTCCAATCCTGCTAATCAAAATTACTTACTGAGACTCGTTCCATCTTGCCACAGCACACTGGTCTTACTCTTTCTTCTCTAACTAACCTCTGCCTATCAAATATCCTGTGCAAAATCAGGGCCTCCCTCCCTTTCTCAGGCTCCCATAGCTCAGCTATTCCTACATCTATACCTTTCTCAATACCAAAAATCAACACTTACTTTCGCCGCAAGATGAGAAGTCCCAGAAGCAGCCCAAAAAATAGTAGAATTCCGAAGACAATAGAGACTATGACTCCACCAGACAGAGCTCCCGTGTCTGCAGAAACAAAGAGAAAGGCCATATCATTTAAAAGACCAAGAACTATTTGTCTGGAAAGTAGTGACCAGCTTCACCAGCCAATGTTATTAGGTAAGCTACAGCCATTTGTCTTCCAAGCAGCAGAGCCACCAGATTTGATTCCTATTGTTATTCATGTGCATAGGGCACCTTCTGGTGGGTGGGTACCTACAATCTTGGTCTTCCAAATTGAGTAATTTATCTCTATGCCTGACTGCCCACATAAATTCCATGACACTTTCAAAAACAAAGAACACCTGTTCCTTCCCTCCCACTCCTCTCCAACTACTCTCTCAGATCAGACCCTTCTTTCTGCTCAGCAGCTGATTTAGACCATGGCACAGCAAAGACATGATTTTCCCCAGCCGTCTAACTTCACTCTCTTGTTGTTTATGAAATTAAATTCCCCCTCCCCTTCCATTAATATCTGGGCTTGGTCCTTGCCTAATTATATTCACAGAAGCCACTGTCTGCTTAGGAGTTTTGAAACAAGCAAGTACTGACTTATGACCTTGCAGTCTAACATCATATTCCTGCTTTCTCAAAACTAAGCATCAGGTGGTTTCATTTTGTGATTGGATAGCAGTCAGATAGCATTCACAAAACACAGGTTGTCTTCTTCCATTTAGATTCTCAAGCTAAAGGCATCCATTTCCATACAGTATATTAGAATTCATCGGAGGAAATGCTGAACAAACTGTTGGTGAAGTATGTGTTTTTAAACCTTATTTCCCATAACTTAAAAAACTGTTCAAAAAACTAAAAATACATTAATGAAAAGTGTTCATATTGATATCTAACGAGAATCTAATTTTTTTAATATTTTCCCTAAAGAGTTTTAGGGAAACATTCAAAAGAAAGAAAATTCCTACAGAAATTTTCAATAAATGAGCAGATTTTGAAGCAAGGAACACCTTGTGTGACAGAGACAACTGTGTCTGGAAGTGTTTCCTAATATCCAGTCCAATGGTCAGCATCCGTTAAGCCTAATTAACACTTGTTATTCTTGCTCAATTTGATGCTGACTCATCCGACTAAAATTATTAAATATCACCAGCTTAGTTAAGCAGACATCAAGAGGCAGAGCTAATGTTCTTTTTCATTAAAATCAAAAAGACTAGATTTGGAAGGTGAAATAATATGTTCTATTAATAAAATGGACAAGCTTTTGGGTACACAGAACTTCTGTGGGAAATTAAGGGACCTAAATTCTCAAATTCAGATTTTAAAAAAATTGCCCCTCTCTGCAAATTTTGTTCCACTAATATCTCTACACCATTACAGCTAACCAACGTTTCTACTATTATCAAAGAAGAACTCCCACCAAATGAAATCTTGCTGGCACTTCTTTTTAATCCCTTTCATATTCAAAATACCTTTGTCTTGGCATTTAAAAAAATGATAAAGTTGGATAAAATAACGGTGAGGTTCTTTGAGCTCTCCTTTTCACTAGTAACTTTCCCACAAATGGAGGCATATGGTAATTATTTTGCTAATATTCAACTTAGAAACATTAGCCAGAATCAAAACGTCTTTCAAGAGAACGAGATGAAGAGCTGGTTAAGTAATTTGCCAGTACAACACACAAACCTGAGATTAATTAGTTCTGAATGGGCGAGGACAAGTGGATTTTATATGGCAGCAAAGAAACAGGATAAATGTCTCTTTGTTCTACATTTTCACAAAGCAACAGGCTTGGCCTTGTTGACAAGGAACTCAGGAGGGTGGTGTCTGCACCTTACAGCTAGCAGAACACAAAAAGAGATCCACATACCACGTGAATATAGAATCTGATGGAGAAGTGAGTTTCTCCCGAATGAGATACCAGTGGTTGTCCTTTACCTGGCGGAAGGGTGCGGAATTCCTGCTCTGGGGAGTAGGGCCCAGGCCCGAGTGGTGTGATGGACCTCACACGAAGCAGGTAGGCTGTGTCTGGCTGCAGGTCCGTCAGAGTGACATTTGGCTCAAGAAGGTGCTTCACTGTGTAACGTGCCTCCTCTCCCTGCAGATGTCAAATGGGGTCAGGTAACAAATACACCTTGAAGAAAGAGGACACTTCCACCCCTTTGGGCGACAAGGGGAAGAACAGGTAAGGCAGCCTCACCTTCTCAAAGAACATGACCTCATATTCCACTGAGGTCCGGCTGCGCTGCCGTGGGGCAAGCCAAGAAACAGAAAGACTACTGTCATCTCTTTGTGTCAGGATAAACTGGGATACTGTCACCGGAGCTGCAGGGGAGAGGACAGAGAACATCAGGAAGAAATACAAACCTAATGAAGACTAGTCCCTCTCTCTTTCCTTCTCGGGCCATACCATGCAACTGGCACTGACTCTCATCACCACTGCCACTCCCTCATCTTTATCTTCTGTGCAGAAAGGGAAGTGAGGTCTCCGGCTGCAGTTTACTGCTTTCCCTGAATAGTATGCTTCTACCCCAACAGTGGAAGCACAACTTTCTTTGGCCTCCAAAGCAAGACCAGTGTTCCAAGAAACTACATTTAATCGAGCAATGTACTAAAGTGTTCACTATGAAACAGAAATGTTAGAATTTTATGCTCTTACAGCAGCAGTAACACAATTATTCTACGTGATTTATGAATGCAGCTCTGTTCCATAAGGGTACAGTGAAATTCAATGCTGAAAACCTCTCGGCTGACTGCAAATGCATGCTGTTCATGACTAAAAAGGTAATTCTCAACAGTCTGCAAGGACTGAAGAGTCAAGCCTGGTTCTCTCTTTGTCCTTCATCATCCCCAGGAAGTGATGAGGCAAGCCAAAAGTAGCTCAGAGCTGTGCTGCCCACGCATAGTGTCAGGAAGAAAAGTTTTATTTTGTCACTAAATTGTAACTTGGGGAAAGCACCAAGGGCTGTTGTGCGCTGCGATGTCACTTTTCTATAATCACATTTCACAGCATGCTGGAAAGTATTCACAGGACAGCCAAACCAGCCAGCTTGAAGCTAAACTACAGAAATGGCAAGAACTTGCATGTTTTTATCATCTGAATTTCTCCATGCTTTCAAAGCTTTTTTTTTTTTTTCCTTGTATCTTTCAATTGCAGCAGGGTTTCTGTTGTGTTTGGTCAGATTTTTTGAAATATCCAGGTCATGGGAAATATTTCGTGCCAGAGACCCTGTTCTTCCTGTCACACAGGTAACAATACCTAGGCTGGACTACAGTAGTGTATCACAGGGAGGGCTTTATCCTCCTCACCTCTGTTAAGTCCTTGGTGGATTCATAGTTCTTGGTGGTTAATGATTACTGCTGCTTTGACTTGCAAGGAATATGACTGATGGACTTTACATGCGAGAGGCAGAGGTACCTTAGAGTCTTTATCATACCATACCAACACATGTGGCAGACAGAAGGAGAAGATGGAGAAAGTTTAAACATTCACAGAGATTCCTCTTCCTTTTCCTGATGAGCAGGAAGAACTTCTCTCTGCTTCTGCTAACCTGCATGTCCAACTGCGACCCAGACAGCTGGAGCAGTTCTCTGTGGAGCAGGTCCCATTCCTGAGACACCATTATGGGCTTCCACAGCAAATGTGTAGTTGGTGTAAGCTTCTAGGCCGTCCACGTCCACAGCAGGTTTAGTGAGACCAGAAGCACTGGGGGAGAACACCACACCAGCCTCACATGGCTCACACGACAGGAAATGGCAGCGCTGACAGAAGACTGTGTAAGTCAGGTCCTTTCGCCCGCCGTGGTCGCTGGGTGGCTGCCACCACAAACTCAGCTGTGTGCCAAGCAGGGAGAAGCTGACGTTGCGGGGAGCTGAGGGGGGGCCTACGAGAAGCATGAAAGGAAGTATTAGATCCAGCTGTTAATACCCAAAGTACTGTGGCAGTTTCCCATCTGCTGATGCATTTCGAATGGAGCCCTCTGCTCCCTCAGCCTCTCCCTCCCTGATCTCTCATTCCCATTTCCCAATGTTTTGTTTCCTCCCATCTTCTTGTTCATAGAATCACAGAATGGTTTGGGTTGGAAGGGACCTTTAAAGATCATCTAGTCCAACCCCACTGGCATGGGCAAGGACATCTTTCACCAGACCAGGTTGCCCAGAGCCCCATCCAACTTGACCTTAAACACTTCCAAACACAAGACATCCACAACTTCTCCGTACAACCTGCTCCAGTGTCTCACCACCCTCATTGTAAAAAACTTCTTCCGTATGTCCCATCTAATCTACTCTCTTTCAATTTAAAACCATTGTCCTTTGCCATGTTACTACAGGCCCTGGTAAAAAGTCTTTCTCCATCCTACTATATGCCCCCATTAAGTATTGAAATGCCACAAGATCTCCCTTCTCGCCTTCTCCTAGGCTGAACAACCCCAACTCTCTCAGCCTGTCCTCACAGGAGAGGTGCTCCAGCCCTCTGATCATCTTCATGGCCCTTCTCTGGACCCACTCCAACTGGTCTATGTCTTTCCTGTACTGGGGATCCCAGAGCTGGACACAGTACTCCAGGTGGGGGTCTCACAAGAGCGGAGTAGAGGGGCAGAATCACCTCCCTCGACCTGCTGGTCATGCTGCTTTTGATGCAGCCCAGGACACAACTGGCTTCCTGTGCTGCAAGTGCACACGGCCAGCTCATGTCCAATTTTTTGCCCACCAGTATCCCTAAGTTCTTCTCTGTAGGTCTGTTCTCAAAAAGGTCATCCCCCCATCTCTATAGATATTGTGTTGGTTTTTTTCATCTGTGACTCACGGGTGCAAGCAATGTTCTGGCCCTCCGAAGGTGCTCGGTAGAAGCCTGCATTGCAGGAACAAGACGTTGCCCCTGATTCGTTGGACAAGCTGTTGGGAGGACACTTCAGGCAGCGTTTAGTATCCAGGGAGTTACGGTAGAATCCTCGCTGGCAGGCTGTGAAGAGACAAACAAGTCAACATAAGATCAACAAGAAACCACCTGCCAGTTTTGTTCAACTTCTTAAACATTCCTTTATCTGCTTGCTTCTCTTCCATTTTCTTAGCTCACAGAAGTATTTAGGTTGGAAGGGACCTCTGGAGGTCACTTAGACCAATTATCTTTTCAGAGCAGACAGGAGATGCAAACTCAAGGTAGGGTCAATGTTATGATAGTACTTGTAGACTAAAGAAGGGGGATCTCATTCCTCATGGATGCTGTATGAAAACAGAAGCTGGTCAATCTGAAGCTGGTCAATCTCAGAGACTTCTTTCAACATAAACCCAGAGTGGTCCCCACCTTGCCCTTCAAGCTTTCCACGCCATAAGAGCTGTAAGTAAATACTAGCTCCCAGTCCTTGTATTTCAATAACTTTAGAATAGAATAGAATCATTACTCCTCAGAGTTCTCAGTTTGCTGACTTCATATGGGATACTCATTGGGCTTTTCAGCAGAAGCATCTTTTCTGATTTCAAGTGTTATGCCAGAGCTTTACCTAACAGTGCCCTACGGAATATCTAGAGAACTCTCAGTTCGCCTAACAGCAATGAGTGTAACTGGCTATGGAGCCAACAGAGACTGCAGGAGAATAGGTGCCACATGCTTTCCAGTCCTCCAAAAATAAGCAGCCACATCTTTCTCTAAGTATAACATCTGAGATGCTGTTTTTTTTGTTGCATTCCTATTAGCTTGATCTACAGAAGCACTGGTCTGTCTACCAGTTATCTCAAGGTCAATGCTTCACCTCTGTATGTGTGTAGCAAGGAGAAAAGGAGTGAGGGAGGTTGAGGTAACCTGTGAAATGAATGGTATTTAATGGTATATCAGTCTGTGCTAAATGAATCTATCAAATGTTCTTAAACTAAAGAAACAGACAACCTATCACGAATCAGATGTTTGAGGAATGCATACACTAATTTTCTGCCACAGCTACCACCTTGCATTTAACTTGAGCATTGAGGGAATACCCCTTTTCAAATTGCACTATAAAAGCGACAGTGTCCTGTGTAATCCCTCAAGAGATCCCAACGGAGAACACTCTAAAGCCAACTGTTCAGGAGCCTAAGACAAATGGCTTACTGTGATGGAACATAGTATAATAAATGATCCTTTATCCAGAAGACAAAAGCAATCCAGCCATTCCTACCATGTGACACAGAGGAACACCTGTGGGACCTAAAAAAATTTCTGCTGACAAAGACCAAACAAGACTCCTCACCATCAGTCTCACGAAGAGTCACTATCCTCACTGTACAGTGAGATCTCCTTCTGGTCATCAGAGAAATAGCTTCATCTCATTCCTGTTGGTCTCCCTTCTTAGAATCATAGAATCACTAAGGTTGGAAGAGACCTCCAAGATCATCTAGTCCAACCATCCCCCTACCACCTATTACCCACTAAACCATGTCCCTAAGTATCACATCCAACCTTTCTTTAAACATCCCTAGAGACGGTGACTCCACCACCTCCCTGGGCAACTCGTTCCAATGCCTGACCACCCTTTCTGAGAAGAAATTTCTCCTCATCTCCAACCTAAACCTCCCCTGGCGCAACTTGCAGCCGTTCCCCCTTGTCCTGTCACTAGTTATCTGCGAGAAGAGGCTGACCCCCCAGCTCACCACAACTTCCTTTCAGATAGTTGCAGAGGGCAATAAGGTCTCCCCTGAGCCTCCTCTTCTCCAGACTTGCCCTGGGATGGCAGGCAGACTGTCCCATTAGCACTGGATGATGTCAGCTGGCCTACCAGTTGCATAGTAGTACCATCACACAACCATCTGAGGATACTATGACAGCACACAGGCCAAAAGGATTTGCAGCAGTGAAGCCTAAAGAGCACAGAAAGGAGAAATAATCAAAAGAAGTAGGAGCAACCAGCACCCTCCAATTGCAGGAGGTAACAGAACCCCTCAGGAATGAGTCTGTCATTCTGAGCTACGTTCATACAACTATGTGGTCAATGATAGCAAAGGCTGTTGAAAGAATTTAAAGGCTCAAGCATTGACTGTCACCAGCCCAAAGAGATTCCATTCATATTTAAGACCAAATCATCTCCTTCAGCAATAGGCAAGAAAAGTTATTTTGATCTCTAGGCTGCTCAAGACTGAGAGCACTTCTACAAGCTGGAGTGAAGGCTTTGTGGCCTCCTGCCACTTTACTCCAGCATAAGATTTCCAAATTCCTGACACTGGATCAGTTTGTGTCAGGGGAGCTTTGACAGCAGCACGAAAAACAAATCAAGCACAAGACCACAGACTTGAGCAACGCAGAGGTTCTGATGTTCCCTGGACAAGACTACCTGCCATAAACAGGGGATGATATACACACCCTCTTATTATCTGGCTGAGACAGCAGGTAAATTAGGGAAATTGGGGGTTGGGGACCTTTGCAAGAACAGTTAGCTCCAACCTCATGAGAGACTCTGGAAGGCCTCTCGTCCCGCAGGCCTGAGCTCCAGCCCCGCTCCAGCCCACAGCCCACATCTGCACGACCCATGGGTGGTGCCGAGACCCTTCAAGCGGGAGGGCTGCCCTGCAGGGAGACCGCAGGCCTCTGGGGAAAGGGACTGCAGGGAGGGACACCTGGGTGAAGTGACAAACCTAGGAGGCAACCGGGCAGGCACCAGCCGGCCGCACCAGGTCACACCACCCGAGGCTGTGTCTAGCCCGGCAAACCGAACGCGGCAGGAGGCGCAGGCGGCAGCGGAGGCACCCAGCTGCCGGCACGACCCAGGCGCCAGCACGGCCCCAG
>VWZZ01002494.1:298897-344663 GCA_013399095.1 Psophia crepitans
CCTGGGCCTGCCGCATGAGGGGGCGAGAAGGCGCTGCCCGGCGGGCGGCAGGCCGAGGAGCCCGGCTCCCGTCGCTGCCTGCCTGCCTCCCCTGGGCAGAGGCAAGAGCAACAGCTGCCTTGGGGCTCCACCGGCAGCGCAGTCGGCGGGGGAGGCGCACAGCCCGCAGTCTCGGCTCCCACCTGCCCCTCTGGCCCCCGGCACCTGGTTTCCCCGGCCCCTGGGCGTCAGCTCCAGGCGACGCGATGGGAAAAACAGGCCTGGGAAAGAGCCTGCTCAGCGCTGCTCGCCAGGCACCGGAGGGGACGGCTGGCGGCGCTCCCTTCGCTCCTTAAATCCTACGGTGCTCGTCGGGACGCTGCCGGCATGCACTGGAGCAGCCTGCGGTTGCTAGACCCGAGCTGACAGGGAGCTCGGCTCGCCTGCCACCCTGCAGAGCCCGCCAAGGAACCAGAAGACAGGCCAGGGGCACAGCCAGGCATGGTGTTCACGGTCAGTTACTACCCGAGAAAGTTAATCACAGCGCTCTGGGTTTATCAGCAAAGTCTGCAACACTATGAGAGGCTGCGGTGTAAAGCTCTGGGCAGGCAGTTTTCCTGGATCCTGGGGTGGCTGAGCCATTACGTACCCAGCAGGGCTTTATACAGCTGGGAATTCACCAAGGGGTTGAGTGAACTAGTTCAGAACCTCAGCCTCTGGCTTTCTGCTGCCTCCTGTCCTGTAACAGAGTTCAGGTTCTCCTCCCTTTTACAAGGCAAGGGTTGTAGTTCAGCTTTCCTTTTTTTCTATTCCCGCTTAAGGCAAAACTGAGAACCAGAAGCCACAGCCTGAAGATCATCTCCCTCCAACCTTCCCCCTTTTCATGTTTGAAGAAGGCCTCTGTCTTCTGAGGACAAAAGTAAAAGCTCTGACCTCAGTCTTGATCCTCACCTGGAATGTTCCCAGTCCTGTTCTTTTCCGTAGAGGGAGAGGACCCCAAGATATTCCCCAGCAGGCAACCTACATTCACCTTCTCCTGCAATCCTCTAATAAGACACTGCTCTGGGCATGAAGTACCTCTCCCTATCCCTGCTAGGTTCTCCCCTCTTCCCTTCCTCTCCTGGGAGACCTCCCCCGTCCCTACTGATCCTACAAAAGACACTTCTGGCTGCAGCTGTACTTGGGTGGAGTGGGATAAAAGTACAGATGTAGAATGAACCTGTACTGTGATAGCAGTCAGGGCCTGTCCGGACATGACAGCTTCCCTGCCCCTTCCCAGGGGAGTGCTCTCAGAAGGGCGGGGAGAGCTCTATAGCACCTAAGTGGAAAAACTGGCTAGGCTGTGTGTGGAGAGGGGATTGCTGGAGAAGGGCAAGGATCTTGTGCTTCAACCTTCATGTCCCCAAGCAAAATGAGCAGCAAGCAGTGGGGATTCATAAGGGCACCAGATAGATCCTTGTAGCAGAGCAAAGGCAGAATAAAGCAGAGAGACAGGGCACCCCACTGACCCTGACAGCAGTGCATGGATTCTTTTTTCTGTACACCTTAGCCTTGTGCCTTACGGCTCTGACAAGAAGACCAGAGATGTGCTTTTACCTCCCTCTCTGCAGCAATATATATCCCCCAAAACATCACACATGTCCTCCCCCCAACAAACATACAAAGTTGCCCTAAGAAGGTAGATCTTGTCCCCTCTGTGGCAAAAGGAGAGCCCTGCACTGCTTGTTCCAACAACCCTGGCTCACTCTACGGCTCCGGTAGCCTGGTGACTCCTATGCTTGCTAATTGCTCTTCCTCAGAAATGAGCCAGGCACCAACAGTATTGTGCAATGTGCTTTACACGGTTTTCCATGGCAGAAGAGCCATCCCAGTCCAAGCAGAAGGGGACAGAGAGGAGAAACTTGCCCCCCTCCGGCTCTCAGCTTTCTACTCACAGGACAAATACACTGTTCCACACATCTGACCTGCCTGCCCTGAGTGAACAAGGCTGCCATTTAAGGGCTGGGAACCAGTTGTTGACTGAGTCAGTGTCAATCACACAGTTACAGCTCGCAGAAACTAGCTCCAGAGCTGAAGGCTCCTGGATGAAGCCCAAGAGGGAGTGGAGAGGTGTGTACAGGTCTTACACCTGACACATGAGGAGAAAAATCGCAACTGAAAAAGAGAAGCTAAGGAGGGGAAGAAAGGTATAACATACACCTGGCAGGCACGGAGGGCAGGCAAGAGAAGTAGACCACACTAACTCCCGTGATCCCACTTCATGCTTACAGATGCTCCGATCTCTAGCTCCCTGGAACCTCTCCCATGGCCTACAGCCAGTGTCTATCTGCATACTCACCTACGCAGCTCCCATCGATTTCCTCAAACCCCACAGCACAAAGGCATCGACCCATTGGTACCAGCCACTCCCCGTCAGTGCTGCAGTGCATCCTGGGGGGAGAACCCACTTCTTCAGCTGCATACTCCACGCAGACCCCGGGCACTTCTGTCAGCCCCTCGGAACCTGCTAGCGTCTCTGGAAAACGAGCCAGGCCCCGCACTGCCTCTGGGCAAGTCTTGTAATACACTCGGACAGACACCATCGCTACGCAAGCCCCAGAGTTCTGGAAAGCCAAGTAGAAGCCCCGTCGAGACAGCTTCCCGATGGGGCACACTTCTGTGTTCAGCTGCATGGTGCCCGATTCGATGTCTCTGCTTGTGAAACTTCGATCTGCCGCCACAGTGTTGAGCTAAGCGAGAAAGACAACAGCGTTAGCATCCGAGCGGGCAGCAGCAGCTGAGATACCCATGCCTCTCAATCTTCTTTTACACTAAGGCCTTCCAGAGGCTGTATGGTCAACTGTTCCTAATTCTAATGCATGCTTTCTTTGCTTGTGGAAGCAGTGTTAACAATGGGGTCCGCGTCCTTTCTTGCCTCCATACTTTCCACCATTTCAACTCCTTTGCAGTCCTTCAGTCTTATACAGTACCCTGTGTTCTGGATCTCTGATCTCAGAGGTCTTTAGGAACTGCCTGCAAAGGAGCAAATCTCTCTTCTGTGATACGTGTCTTTGTTTGCAAATTGCATGCAGTACAGTCACAACGGCGCTTAGAGTTGTGTTTTTAAGTTGACCAGTGAATTACAGCCACTTGTTTCTAGGCTGTACTTGATGCAGATCAGGTCATCTACTGCAAAATGCTGATCATGCAGCGCTGTAAATACTTGGGTGAAAAATGCTCCCATGCTCTTATGTGCCTGCTACCTCAGGAAACAAAGGATGAGAGTGAGAGATAGATGCTTTCAACACTTGGGCAAATTGGAAGAGCCTCCATGACATCGTGTGATATGGAAGAGCTGGACTGCAGGTGGGGTGGCCTTTCTGCCCAGAGAACCTGATGCAGGGGTGGCCTTTCTTCTCAGAAAGAAGATAACTGATAACTGCTCCTCTCCACTGCAGCCCTTCCCCATTACATGACACCACGTGCTCTGTGTAGCTGGATGGCAGATGAAAGGATCTGCACAGCAGCTGCATCTGGCAGTGGGATCCTGAGGCAGCTTTAGGAGTTGCGGAGGTGTCACACAAATTCACCTGGTAGGCTCCCGGCTGCAGGGGAGGTGGAGGAGCACTGGGGAGGGAGGGGAATCCTTTACCAGAGTCCTGTTCTGCCTGTGGTGGCCTTCACCATTCTTTGTTTTCATCGCTTGCCATTTAAACTGCAGAGGAAAGGGCAGTTGAATAATTCAGGTCTGTGGCTTCTTTTATGACAGAACTGGGTTACAGAAGTGCCTTTACAAAAAATCCAAGGTTTCCTGTTTTGCAACTCAAATGTTTCCATGGCAAAAGGGTACTATGTTGGGGGAAATAACAGTTAAAATATAGTGGTGCTAAATACTTTCACACAAGGGAGAATTTCATTATAGCAAGCCACCACCTCCAGTTTTAGGGAAAAAAAAAAAAAACAACCTGTGTCTTGTAATAATCAGAGTAAAACATCAGGAGCAGAGACCTGAACTGGATTCTGTTCTTCACTTGGTCTAATCTTGCTTTGTTACCTAAGGCAAGTCAAATTCCTTTGGTGTCTGCTTTATTATTTCAGAAAATTGGTGTAACCATCTATCACTGTTACAACCTTTTAGAATCCTTACCTACGTGGTGTACGATTAAATAAGTGCTTACACAGAACTGCTGATGTAATTTGAAAACTCCTGTGCCTCCTATGGCAAAGACTGCTCTCAGCATCACAAAGGGCACTGGGGGCAAAGTTTATTCTAAGGATAAGGCTTACTATCCATGCCCCTCCCAGATGCTGGTTCTCCTGTCCTGCCCCAGCCAACAAGACACACCTAGGTTAAGCTGAAAGGTATGACTAGTTAAAGCAGAAAGATATTACTCAGTCTTCACCCCCAATGCTACGGACCTTGATGAATAGTGGGCGGCGGAACTGGATCCCCACATCTTGTTCAGACTCCATGTAATAGAGATTGAAGGTCTCTTTGCAGGTCACCACTTCACCTTTGAAGCTCTTGCAGTCCCTCACAGTAAACTTGAGCTCCACGTAGATGCGGGAGGCTGCCTCACCCCGATAAATCCAGTTGGTGCGAAGCCAGTGATCAGTGTCACCCTCGGAAAGCACGCTGCAGTCCTGGTACATATAGACTGGGGTACCATTTATCATCTGCTGCACTTCACTCCACTGCTCCCAGGGTAGAAGAAAACACATTGTTAGACAGATGCAAGAAACAAGTTTCACTTCAAATACGACAAAATCTAGCCCACATAGCATTCAGGGCTCGAAGCCTGGCTAGCTACAAGGCCTCTTACAACTAAGCAAAAGCTGCGTCTGGCCTAGAGCCCCATATCTGCCTAAAGTCTTTACATAGTGAGCAAAGAGGATACTGTAATTAGTATCTGACTTATGGCAAATTGAAAGGAACAACAGTGCATGGACCCTTGCACATCCCCTTCATCCTACCTCGGTTCCAATGTCGTCCTTTCACACATATCTCTGATTGAGAAAAAGACCTTCTACTCCCATGTATTGGCCGCTTCTCTCTACCATCATTTACGTTCAAAGTGTATGGTAGGACACACCAGATCAGGGCTATTATCTGCCCCTGAAAATAATGCACAGCACTTTGGGGTAAGAGAAAAGATAGCCCAACGCAATGGGAAGGTCAGTTGCAGAAGGAGTGCTAGAGCAAGCACTCATTAATTTGGACTTCATGCTTCTTTAAGTGTGATATTTTGCAAACCCTAATTTAACTATTAAAACTCAGATGATTTTCCTGACTTCGTACTAGGTTCTGCTTCTTCCCCAGGCAAATAATGGCTGAGAGGAGGACGTGGGCCCAGCTGGTTATGTGACCTCACTGATACTCTGCATGAATCCAAACTCTGCATGAATCCAACAGGGTTTGATACGTATTTTAACATACACTTTCACTGAATTTTATGTGGTTCTTGTTTTGTTTCCTCACCACAGGTCAGATGCAAAATGCAAAGAATATTCACTTTTGAGTAAGCTGCACATGAGAACTGAAAACTTGGAAAGCAAGGTTTTGTCCACAGGGAAAATAACTTAGATCCTTTTTCCACCCGTGCTAAGACTGCCTTTCTCATTATGCTTTAAATGTTTAATCAAATTAAATTGAAACAAGTGCCCACATAGGTATTGGCACAAGTTTAAGCATCTTGGTTTTAAATCTCACCCCAGGTTAAGATGCAATTTAAACAAGGCCTCAGTCTCTGTATTACTCTAGGCTTGTCAAGTCTCATGGGCTGAGCGTGAGACTCATACTTCTTTCCAGCTCCACCACCTCCTGTACTCACAGCACAACCCTGCAGCCTCTCTCCTAGCTTCTCATCCCACAGACCAGGTCACTCTGCTAGTGAAATACAACAGATGGACCCACAGAGCACCAAAGGAGACTCTGCTTTTATGCCGTGACTTAGAGCACACCTCCTATACAGCCCCACTCTGAAAACTGTCAGAGTACTTTCTCCAAGCTGGCAAGCCCTGCAGATACCACAAGCTCGTATTAGGCTCATTTCAGCCATTTACCTAAATGCATACTAGCAGTCTCCTCCCAGGAAGTTCTGCGCATGGTATCTATGTCTCCCTGCTTGCTTCCTTTTTCTCTATGTAATTAATCTCCATTGTTACCCCACCCTCTTAATCTGATCCAGCTGGCATATACCTGCACCACACAGGATTTACACTTATTTCACATACTGGAAGTCAAAGGACTTAGGATAGCAAGAGAGAGAAACAGACCCATCAATCCCAATTGATCAACAAAAAGGAGCAATCATTTAATCAGCCCTTGTGCTGTTTCATTGAAGAACTCCTGGCAAATGCTACACAGCTGAATTTACCACACATCCTGAAGTAGACAGAAATAGAAGAAAGTTAGAAAGGAGAGTAAGAGCAAAATAGCTTTCATGAGAAACTGCCAATTAGGACTGACTTTTAGAAACATTTTTCCAAGGGTGTCTGCCTCCATCAAGCTGATGGGAAATGTATAATTGCATTTGAAGGCCAAGAGTTAGACAAGTTTCCATTAGCAGTTTGTCCTAAGGCAATGCCACAGACAAGTGTCACCAGAAAGCAATTTTTACATGTCTCACCGAAAGACATAAGCTGTTGTGATGCATGTCCCGAATATACCGTTTTCAAAACTTAAGTGATCCAGGACCAAAATTTCATTTTCAATAGTGACAACTCTAGCAGAAAAAAATTCCTTTAAACGCTACTGCTGGAAAAAAAATCCAACTGCTAACTCCTATATTTCTTAGCTCATCTTAGCTGAGCTTCTTCCAGACTGAGTTCTTCAGGGCAAAGATGCTCAGCACTGACTATTGTACAGTTTCATATGCAGTGTGGGGCAAAGAAAGAACAAGGGAGTCAGACTTGGTTTTTCTAGACTCTACTGCTGACGGGTAAAGGAAGTAAAATGAGGATATTATTTATGCTAACAATACAGAACTGTTGTTAAATATGCTTGTGACTTCTTTTCATTATTCAGTGAAGCTTTTAAATTCAAAGTAGTAGAGGAAAACTGTTACACACAACACTTAATGAAAGGGTGATGAATCCAGAAGTTGCTAGGCAACTGTCTTGAATCCTCAAAGAATCTGCAGCAAAATCAAAATGGATGCCTCTGATTTTTAATGTAACGTTCTTAATGAACATGTATGGTAAAGTCTGGCTCAATCAATATGAATTACCTGGCTCTCCAGTTTGTCTGCCAATGACATTGAATCAACCTCCTCTGATAATATAACTTTCTACCCATTTTATTCTAGACACTGTACCCTTACTCCAGTCATCAGTTTGGCCATAGGATAGGAAACATTATTCTAGGAGAAGTGGGGGGACAGTGGTAGTCAGAATTCCTCATTTTAACATTGAGTAAACTGTGGGTTTATGATGCTATAGAAAACTTCCTCATGAGATTCAGAATCATAGAAAGACTTAGCTTGCAAAGGACCTTCCAAGATCCCTGCTCCAAGCAAGCTAAAGAGTTCTTAAACTCTTTAAAACTAATTTTAAACTCATTTAAATTTAAATTACTTTTTCAGTTTAATTTTCAACTGTCTTTAGTCTTTAAACTTTTAAAACCATTTAGAATTCTTAAAAAGTTGCTAAGAAAACAAAAGCAAATGCATTCAGGAGAGGGCCATAAATAAGTAGCTTGACTTTCTAAAAAGTCTAAGGATGTAGCCATTGGATTTGAGAACAAAAGGGTGTTCTGTACTGCTCAGGAACCCATATACTAACAACGGCATTTAGTTCCAGAGATTTGTTCTTGAAAGTCTTGGTCTGGTGGTATAATACAGAGCAAAATCATTTCAGCACGGCAATTAGAAGAGAAGGTGGTCAACATGGATTCACGAAAGGGAAATCATGCCTGACCAACCTTATAGCCTTCTATGATGGCATGACCAGCTGGGTGAATGAAGGGAGAGCAGTGGATGTTGTATACCTTGACTTCAGCAAGGCTTTTGACACTGTCTCTCATAGCATCCCCGTTAGTAAGCTTAGGAAGTGTGAGCTGGATGAGTGGACAGTGAGGTGTGCTCAGGAACAGGTCAGTGTTGGGTCCGGTCTTATTTAACATGTTCATCAATGACCTGGACGAGGGGACAGAGTATATCCTCGGCAAGTTTGCTGATGACACCAAGCTGGGAGGAGTGGCCAACACACCAGAAGGCTGCGCTGCCATTCAGCAAGACCTGGCCAGGCTGGAGAGTTGGGCAAAGAGAAACCTTATGAAACTTAACAAGGGCGAGTGTAGGGTCCTAGACCTAGGGAAGAACAACCCCAGGCACCAGTACAGGTTAGGGGTTGACCTGCTGGGAAGCAGCACTGTGGAGAAGGATCTGGGAGTCCTGGTGGATGACAAGCTCTCCATGAGCCAGCAGTGTGCCCTCGTAGCCAAGAAGGCTAATGGTATCCTGGGGTGCATCAAGAAGAACGTGGCTAGCAGGTCAAGGGAGGTTATCCTACCCCTCTACTCTGCCCTGGTGAGGCCACATCTGGAGTGCTGTGTCCAGTTCTAGGCTACCCAATTCAAGAAAGACAGGGAAATACTGGAAAGAGTCCAGCGGAGGGCTACCAGGGTGATTGGAGGACTTGAACATCTTCCATATGAGGAAAGGCTGAGAGAGCTGGGTCTGTTTAACCTGGAGAAGAAAAGACTGATGGGGGATCTTATCAACACTTACAAATACCTGAAGGGTGGGTGTCTAGAGAAAGGGGGCAGACTCTTCTCAGTGGTGCCTAGTGGCAGAACGAGTGGCCAATGGGCGCAAACTGGAACACAGGAAGTTCCATCTCCATATGAGAAAAAACTTCTTCAATGTGAGGGTGATGGAGCACTGGCGCAGAGCTGCCCAGAGAGGTTGTGGCGTCTCCTTCTCTTGAGATATTCAAAACCCACCTGGATGCAACCCTGTGCTACATGGTCTAGGTGATCCTGCTCTACCAGAGCGGTGGGACAAGATGATCTCCAGAGGTCCCTTCCAACCCCTATGCATCTATGAATTAGTATTAAGTGAATGAAAACCTCAAAGCAAGAGTACTGTCTCGATAACCTCAGAAAACTGCAAGTTTAGGAAAAAGGAAGGCAACGTTCCTCCCATTGCTATGAAAGTAGTGGTGGAGGTGAGCTGTCTTTATGAAGGCAGCTCAGAATTACTTGAATGACAACCTGGAAGGGTGCCAGTAGATATTCATAGTAAACAGCATTGGTTTGGTCTGCCTTGTGAGTAAAGATCTAAAGATAAGATAAGGCCCATGCCTTAATTGACTGTGAACTGATTATACAGTTTGAAGCTCTGAAGCCTAAGGAAGGCTTACTCTGCTTTTTCTAGAAATGAGCCTTCTCTTAGGTTAGGTCTGCGTCAAGGAGCCTATATAGGACAACTTGTCATTCCTCCATCCACCTTTAGGCTACTCTTTGTTTGATCTGCCATTACGTATAAGATGGAAACAGAGGCAGTTCATATGTCTTCTTGGAGCTACTGTCTCAGGCTCTGCAGACACCAATAGAGTGATCTGTTTGGGTTTTCATCTTTTTTACGTGACTAAAAACCCCCAAACTTTCTATGAAGACAAATACCAAATTCACCCTTGCTAATAAAGAGATAAACTGACAGTTGACAGAGGCAGCAGGCTGTGGCAGTATTGCAAATTCTTAGGCTCAGATTGAAGTCAAAGAGCTTGTGGCTCACAACAGTATTGCTGTCTCCATCTCCAGCTTGCCAGGAACTTGCCCTGCCTCCTTTCAGATCAGAGCCTGCCTGCTGTGACCTATATTTAATTTGCCTTCACGTTAGCTTAGCACAATGGTTTCTAATCTGTGGACCCCTGGGGAAAGGCACAGCAATACTTTTAAGAGACTTAGAGAAGGCAAACAACAAAGCAAGCAAGGCTTAAGTTACCAAACTAAGACACATGTCTCCCCTGGAAAAGGTAGGAGTTCATATACTGTAAACCACTAACTTCTTTAACTTTGGGTTGGAAATTTGCACTAAGATGAAATGGTCTTTTCTGAGTTAGTACAGCCAGCAATGGTGCACCTGTGCTTAGCAAATCCCATCTAATTCACAGCAGAATTCAGACTGCTATTTTAATCCGTGGAATCTATTCCTGAAGAAAAATCACAGAGCCCTGGAAGAGCAATCCTTTTCAGCAACAACAGACTGCTGGTGTCCCTAGCCTGAAACCACCCCGCAGAACACACACCGCTGAATAGTTTCTATCTCCTTCCCCTGGCAGCACTTTTGCCTATGGAGTCTCTTTGACTTTTGTATAGAAGTATTTGCATGCTACCATGACCAGAAAAGCCTTCCTGGAATATATTCAGAGTTGAAGGGAGCTGTACGTTGCCGGTTCGGCTGCACTACATTCTTAGCGTAGTGCCTCAGAGGAAAGACTGTGCCAATAGAGACATCATGCTGATACCTGCTGTGATATGATGAACAGCGGCCCTTCAGCTAAAATACATCTGGCAAAAATCTGTCAGTGAGTAAAGCTAGACCAGTCAGTCAAAAATAGCAGCACCACAGTGATGTTTTGACTATTCCAGAATGAAGTTTCTGAGACCCTTCAATGAACGTTTCTCAATATTCTTGTAAGTTCTTTTGCTGGTGTGGAAGACAATTTAGATGATGATGATGAAAGAAGTGTGGTGACATCTAGACACCTAACTCATGAGTCCTGTAACTTTAGATCTGAGAACAGCAAAGAGGCTGCTTTTATTTCTTTGATCTTTTGGCAATGGTCAGGGAAGTTTGATTTCATCACATCATCATGGAGTCTTTGACACATATGAACATAGAAGGGATGTTTACTTGTCTACAGTATCGTTCTGGATGGGATGATATATTTTTTCCTCACAATGATCCATTGATTATTTTCAGGGAGGAGCAACTGCATTATGTAATTACTTGTCCTTTAGGGCACTAGCACACAGGTCTCCATCCCAATCTTGTCCTTCCAATTTAACCTGTACTCAGGTTCTTATGGGAAGATAAGGTGCTAATGTGAGCCACGGAGCTCCAGCACACTGATTACAGAACCTGTTTATCAAACCCAGGTTCTGCTGTCTGCTCGTTCTCTGAACTGTCTGGCCACATTAAGGTCTTGCATGAAAACAGTTCTGGTCATAACACATACTGCTAGATGAGAGATAATGGTACTCTAATCCAACATTTCACCTAGGTATTTTGGAACACTTGTTTCATGTATCCCTGTTTTGCTAAGACCCACTAACAATACCAGTAAGTACAAAAGGGGCAGGAGTGGAAAATCAAGTGGTGCATCTTAAGAGTTCAGATTCACACCTAAAGTCATCTTACCAATAAAGCAAATGTTAGCTCTCATGTTATTTTTGCACTACATTGTACATTACATAGGACCCATTCTAAATAGAAGTGTGGTTTTTTTTTCCTCCAAGGGCTTTGCATAGTTTTGTATGGTGTGTCAAATATACTTCCAGTACTTACCTGGGAAATTAGTCTGATGGCAGTGGGCAATATTTGCTCTGTTTGCATAGGTTACTTTTAAAGATGAATGACAAATCAGGTGGAATCTCACACAGGGAAAGGGTAATTGTAACTTTGCTTTGAGATGATCCAACCTGTCCGGAGAAAAGAAGCTGCAGGTGACAGCTGTGTGGAGGTGACAGCATGAAAGTCACAGTGAGGAGCTGGCAGGCTCCAGGTCACGCATAGGGAAGCCAGGAACTAGGCCTTAGAAGCAATGGAAATAACCTTCCCAGAAATCAGAGGCAACAGGCACATTTTCTGCAACTGCATCTGAGATGGTAAGAATCACACTTCAAAGCATAGGCCCATCCAGGAAGGACACAGCAGGCAACAAAAGATACAAAGCCTGTCCTTTCCAACCTGCCGGCCTGCAAACTCGCCAGTGTTTTGGTTGGTATTATAAAAAAAAAAAAAGTTGGTTTGTTTTTTACTTTAAATAGCCTGGTAGTCTTCTTGGAGGACCTTGGTATAGGCAGACTCATATCAAAGCTCCATCTGACTTGTGGTGCTTGTGTGTTGATGTGAGGAAGTTCAGTGAACCTTGTCCACTCTCATTCAACTGCTATGAAAGGGTGAATCAGCTTCCTGAAGCTGCTAGGCAACAGTGCTGCCATCACTGTAGTGCCAAGGTGATGAATGCCATGGTTGTAGAGCATCTTTGCTTTGGCTCAGACTGTGGTCTTCTCTGCCCTTCATGTCACAACACTGAGTGCACTAGCTGAGATTGCTCATTGGGTCTGTGGCAGTGATTTCATCCTAGGCTATATGGTTGGTGGCTCATGCAATCTGGTTGACAGTACAGTTATTAATTTACACTTCCTCTCATTTCACTTTTTTTTACTTCACCTTCTCACCCCTCTGAGTAAAGGAAAGTACATCTGGATGCATGACTTTTTTTTTCCTTTCTTTCCCAAATCCACACAAAATAACAAATTTTCAAGTAACTCTACCAATTTGCATATCAAAAGCAGTAGGGCATGTCGGGATATGATCCTGAAGCCAGAACTGTTCCCATTGCCAGTTAGGTGGACTCTGCTAGGCATTTGACCCTTATTTCCATACAGATCCTGTTCACTTGGAAGAGCTAATCCCCTGTGCCTGATACTTAAACTGAGAGCAGGCTAAAGTATATACTCTGCTCTAGTCCAATTTCAGAGGTAGCGACATCCATTTGAGTTAGATCTTAAAGGACATGCATTGTTAACAGTTGTGGGAAGAGATGCACATAATAGCATTTCTGATGGTTATTTTTCACTCCACCTTCAGACACTACAGAAAGCTGACTGGCTGAGACTTGCTCCAGGTATGACTATCTGAGTGAGATATCAATAGGTCTGATTATATGAACTGTACAGATTTAATGAAATAGGAGTGTTGTGCTAGAATCACTTGCAGGTTGAGGTCTATGTGGCCCACAACACTATCTCCTTTATGACCAGGCCTATCTGTCTGAGCAGAAGTGGTGAAAACAGAAACCAGCCATTAGCTGTTATTAACATCTGGGACCTCAGTCTGGTGGAACACAACCTCACCTTGATAGAACCTGAAGGCATGTAAACATTATTGTGTGGTCAGTGATATAAAAGTTGCTGACGGGTCACAGGTACTTGATCTAGTCTATTACTAAGGAAGATAATTGAGAGGTGTCGAATTCATACTGTGCCTGGGATTTAAATAGGAAAATAACAGCATTAAAAAAAAAAATCACCAAACCAAACCTGAGCACTGGCTTAATCAAGTTGCATTCACATAGCTCGGACAGTTCATAATCAGACTTCCTGTGAAACATGGGGTGCAGAACTGCACAAGAATTACATAATTTCCAAAGTTTTTCAAATGTTTTTGGAGCCACAGTACTGCAAGTGCTGGCTATTTATGAATAGCCTCTAGGATATTTTAGATCACTGGGATTAAATGCACATCCTTAGTCCTGTGTGAAGGTAGACTTTGGAAAAGTTGAGCAGATCAGGCACCAAGCACACTTGGGAGACCTGGTAGAAAGTTTGAAACTGAGGGCAGCACTTCGAAGTATGTGTGGAAGCAAGCAAGAGTGTGGAATAGGTGGAAAAAGAAAAAAAAAAGTCCTCCACCTCATCATGCGTAGGAGATTGAGAACAACGGCAGCCTAGAAAGGAGACTAAGAAAATAATCTGGAAGTCTTAGTAATACCATGATCTGTACAGGAATATAATTTTGGAAAAATAAGCTCCATAAACAGCTGCCACTTGAGAACTGAGCATTGCTGAACCTTTCATATGTAATAAATATGACACAATTTGGCATTCGGTGGCAGCAGCAGAGTTCATGTGATTTCTGAAATAACACACATCCAATTTAAAAACAAAGTTACTGTGGAATAGTACTCTTTTACAAACAAAGACACCTGTAGAACTGGGAAACCATGCCTCCCAGGAAAACCTACCAGCTAAAGAAGAAAAAAATGTATTTAATTTACAATCCATTCAATAGCATAGAGATGGAAAGTCATATTGAGAGGCCCAGTGTGCAGCATCCTACAGTACAAATGGCTAGGAATATAAGTAGTCACCTATACTCATGAAAGTATGACTGGATTATGCACATACTATTCACATACACAAAAAGGAAACTGGAAATAGTGGACAAAAGGAAAATTTCAAGATAGGCCCACAAGTTGGGGGCAAGATAGTCATAGCAACTGAAGGCAAATATTAGATTGCCCAATACCAATATCATAGGCCTACATAAAGTGATACAGAAGATTCATCGGAATAGATATTACAGAGTTCAAAACATTAAATTAGGTAAAACTGGAAGGACCTTTTGTGCCTGGGCTAAAAATGCAAGGTCAGAATGCTAACAAACAAGCAGTGCAAAAACATCACATAAAGACAGAAGGATTTAGGTGGGAAGGGACCTTTGGGTCTCTACTCCAATCCCAGGCTCACAGCAAGGCTAATTTAAAAGCCAGGTTGGGTTGCTCAGGGCCTTGTCTATTAAAAGCAAAATACAAGAGTATAACATGACTCCTCACCACCATCTGCTCAAAGATGATGCAATTATATGTAAAAGCAAAATAGAGATAAGTAACTTTTTGTACTGTTAGTTTACAAGCTGCCAAGAAGCGTATTAGTTCACGATAGGATTTCAGAAGTCCTTTTTGGACAGTTTCAATTATTTTTTAAATCAGTTCAAGTGGCCAGGCTGTTTGTGCAGCATGGGGAGCCTTAAAGAAATGTCAGAGCAAGTAAATTCTGGACTCCTGACACCTTCAAGGTGATCATCATTAACTCTCTTAATATATATTAAAAGACAAGAATCTACTACTACTACTGTAATACACCTCCCCATGCCCAACTGGTATTGCTGTCTCAAAACGTCAATGACAAAAAAATTTATCAAGAAGTTTGTTAGATGATAGAGGGGTGGGGGTGGTACGGTAGATAAGAAAGTGATTATAGGAACTACAGTCTGACTTTGTAAGGAACTAGTTTCCAACAACAGCCTAAAATGAATGAAACCCTTTCTAAACAACTACTACAAAGCAGGCTAGCACCAACCTTTTAGCAAACAAACTTCTACAGACACGTTACTTGAAGTACAGATACTTTCACTTAAAGACCACCTTTAAGCTTAGGCAAGATTTCACTGCCAGTTAATTTATTCTAGAAGTCCAGAAAAATGTCCCATGGTGTCCAAAGCTGACTGGTATATAGCTTGGTGTTCTTATGCTGAGCATGTGTTCGCAGAATTGCTGCCTATACTGAATACAGACCATGTCTGACCATGAAACAATCGCGTATGGCAAGCCACTTCATCCATTGTCATGGGCTAAAAGTGAGGAGAAAACAAAGGTGTAATTCTGCCTCCACAGAATTATCCAACCTCTTCTGGGCTATGCCTCAGAGACCTTATCCATATAAAGCATGAAAATTCCTCGCAGCAAATTCCTTCTCTGTGTGATAAGCATATTGACACAAATCCAGCTCATGGATGGAAAATCTCTGGCATCTGAGGTTAGGTACAAGTAGCATTGTTACACGAAATATACCCTTCAACTGCATGCCAAACAGCTCAGATGTTTCCAGCCTGTTATTAATCAAGCTAGTCTGACTATGCAGTATTAATCTGAGCTATTTTGTGTCAAAAAAAAATATTCTGAATTAATTTTGAACATATTTACTTCTTCATTTTGGAAGAAGGCTTTCAGAAACAATTGTTCAAAGTTCTGATTCCAAGAGAATCACCCATTGTTCCCTTTTTGCCTGTGGCAATTTGTCAGCCTTCCACCTAATAGTTATTGGGAAATGATGTAATTAGACAAATCCCTGCAAAAGAGTAGCTCATCAGAAGTCAATGAATCCATTTTTCCTCCTGCGTGAGTTTATCAGTCATCAGTATCCTGATTTATTAGTTTAGATTGCTCTCAGGCCATGTTTTCCAGCGTCTTCTACATTTGCCAGTTACAACTACTATATTTTAAATATATCTATTTTAAAAAGCAGATGTAGCACAAGCAAAAGGGTATCCCAACTCCTAGCACTGCTGTGAACCTACTGTGCAAAAATCAGATGTTCTGTAACAAAGGTTTTGTCTTCTTTCTATCAGATTATTTTTAACACACTCTTTTCAGTGGCTTTTTTCTTCCATCTCTTCAAGAGGCAGACTTCATCCTGAACAGGCCTGGAGCTTAGTATTGGGTTAAAATTACCACACATACAGTTGGTGGGGACAACAAAGGGAACAATGGGCAAAAGATAATCTACATGTATGTCTCACTAGGGCACCTGTTTTAAGTAGGGTATAATAATAATGATGATGATAACCAAAACAGCTGTACAAATGAAATGAATGCAGTTGTGTCAGTATAGGAGAACCTCACTGCCTGGCTGTAGTTCACCCAGCAAGACTACTAGGAGTAGCAGGAGGCTGGGGTGAATTTTAACCAGCCACAGTGCATTAGAGAGGAAAGTTAGGAAAATCAGTTAGGAACAGGCTGAACCCAGGTCTACTTTATAAGCAGCAAGGATAAAGACTCTTTCTCCATAATAGAGCTTGGGGCTTACTAGAAAAATAAGAGCATGGATGAGGAACCGGAATTATGTATTAATGTATGTCCTTCTAACTACTGCAGTATAGTTCATGAATTCCCTTTTCTTTGTGCCTTCCTTCCACCACTCCCACAGTCCTGCTGTTACAGAGGAAACTGTCTTCCATACATAGGCCGTGATGCTAGACAGATTGCTCCACTGTACATCATCAAAATAGCCATACTTGTACAAAAATAGCTGAGAGCTCAGCTGCCTTTCGGGTCCAATTTTGCAGTGGTTTCAGGAGTAGATTTTGCAGCACGTCCATCAACTCAATTTTACAGTCATGAAATAAAGGGAAATGTTCTCTCATTATCAGCTGTGTGGGCCAAACACAGCATTAGGGCTGGGTGTAAAGCTCCAGAACCTTGCAGCCCACCCAGCAGACCAGATTGCTGCCCTACGAGTTAACAGTTATTTCTTCGGTCAGCTGCTGAGATCAAAAAAAAATGTGTAACTGAATCATTCAGTTTAGTACTCAAGAGGAAAAAAAAGACAGAACAACCTTCAACAGACAAAGACTCTAAATTCTTGAGATGTTGCAGACAGAAATACTTCTGCCATGGCTATTTGTCATGTATTTGCAACATGTTAGAATGAAAAACTGGGTGATGATTTGATTTTTTTCCTCTTTTTTTCATTAAGTTTTATTACTTCATGGAAACAATATATTTCAAGGACATGTTTAATCACTGAGAGCTACCGTAAGTCAGCCTATTGACTGACTCAGAGGAGCTCACTGGAGGTCAATGAGGCATCACTCCTCAAACAGGTGGCTAGTGGGTGAGGCTGAAGAGGTGAAGGGGCTGCAATGGAGAGAGACCTAGAAAACATACAGCGTCCAGGAGAAAGCGGAGCTGCAGAATCCCGATTTTGGGAGGCAGGGTGAAATTTCAACCTAGATTATGCTTTTCCATCATTTGGTACTCCCAGTGGCTCCCCTTCCTTGAATATGTGTACTCACCCCAACTTCTGGAGGGTCTGGAAGCCAGCCCAGTTCACCCTGTGCAGTGCTTGTGTCAAGCAGATCGACTAAAAACCAGAAGAAGGGGGGAAAAAAAAAAATAAAAATCAGTGACCCAACTCATATGGCCTGGGACTGGCTTCATCCTTTTGTCACAGAAGGCAAAACCCACACTTCTCTCAGCTCCATATCCTTTGTGACCTTTTACCTTCAAAAAGCATGGCTAGAGGAAGGATGGGAAGATACAAGACAGTGCAGCTAGTCAGGAGTTAAAAGATTTTCCCCATATATGAGACCCGCCCCCCGCCCTTCCACCCTCCTCTCAAGTAATACCCACACACATCGAAAAAAATGCAACCGTGACAAATTTATTTTCTTCCTAAAGCTGCCCCAAAATGGGAGCAGGAAGCTGAAGCCCATTCAGAGGGGAACCCAGCATTAGCAGCTGAACGCACATCTTTCTTTGTGGAATAGGAAGGCAGCAGTGAAAATGGATGAAGAGGCAGGCGATCAAATGAATTACCAACACAAAAGATCAATCAGCGTCGCCCAGAGGTACTATTCAGTGCTTGAAGCACTGTGGGGAAGTACAGAGGTAGTGTGAAGCTGTAGAAGGGACTTTCCACCCTCACAGTACCCAAAAGCCGTGAGATGCATCAGTTGTGCAAACTGCTGAGCACTCTACCTCTGAGCCAGGCTGTCCACCATCTGATGCTGGACTAGAAATCATTTCACTCCCTCCCCACCCTCGAGTGTGTTAGCTAACAGCAAGAGAATAACAGCTCCCAAGCATAATAGCATGGCCACCTCTTGCAGAACTGCACTGCATGGCTGTGTTGTTAAGCCTTGGCTCCTGGACTCACGTGACCAAGAAGAAATTCAGCGGTATGTTCATCGTTAGCCCTCAAAGAAATTTTAAAGGGTTAGTTTGCCCTCAAGTCTTGATCTGAAGAGAAATTAAAAAATGTATTGCTTTGCAGGCAAACAGGGAGAAGGGAGAGGAGTCGGAGTAAGCCGTACTGCTGGATGTGCGGCTTCCTGCCTGCTTTTGGGTCTGCCGGTGCTGCGAGAACAGATGGTTGGTTTTGGTGCACCTATCGCAGCCCTAGCTAGGGAACACAGGAAACAGGAAAAATTCCTTGGATTCCCTTTCAGATTCCTGTGGGTGTATTCAGAGGGGTCATTTCTAAACATCTTAGAAAAAAATTTGGGGGTGAGAGATAGGAGGGGAAAAAATTTAAATGTCATTTAAATAACCAGATTCCCTCCCCCTCATCTGACTGCTTTAGAAATACTGCCTGCCAACTGCAAGAGAGTGTAAAGTGCAGATCAGCAAGAGTCCTGTGGAATGAGGAAGCAGGCTGTGGGCCCAGAATCAGAGATAAGAGGGATTGCATTGCTGTTCTCACCTCTGAAACACCCTTTCAGGATTGGGAGAAGGGAAAAGCAGGAATCCAGGTTTTGCAAGTTCGCGATGTTCACAGGATGGTCATATGGCAAAACCTTCCTAGCCACAGACTCCCTGTCCAGACAAGGCTCCTCACTCACTTCCCTTCTCCTCATAATCTCTCTATTTGAGATACTATTCTTCTCTTGTTGGCTCCAAAAACTCCCAGGGTGAGGTAGCCTGTCCTTCCAGAACCGTCACCCAGATAATATCTATCCCACGCACTACAGGCCTGAAGCAGTGATGTGGAAGGGAGAGGGGGCTGCATGGCAAGTTCTAGCAGAGCAGGGGAAAGGGAACTCGGCAGTGGACTGGATGGGAACCTTGCAGAGCCCATGTGCCATGCCATTGCACTGCCAGCAGCAGCAGCTCCTCCAGCTGCCGAGTGCCTGCTGGAGGGGGCGAAGTCCATTCTCAAAGAAGTTTCTCTCAAAGTGAAACCCACAACAGCGATTCTTCAAGAAAAGGAAGGATGACTCAGCAAGACTACAAGAGCACAGGGAATACAAGTACTCAGGGGCTACTGCCTCTTTGGCCCACACCCTCACTGCTAGGAATCTCACGTGGCTATCCACCACATGGGAGGAGGTCTCCACAAAAAGAAGAAAGACTTCAGATAAGAAAGGACGCCAGGGAAATGAGCTGTTCCCAGATAGACACGTTAAGGAAGAGTGGATCACAGATACAGCCCAAATGAGATGGTTGAGATAGGCGAGAAGCTGGCAGAGAAGTCTCTGAGTGTTACTGCCAACTACTGGTCATACACTAATGGAATCCAGAGCCTGTGTGGTGCTACCTTATATTACTTCTCACCTAGGCTGGCCCTCTCCACAATGTCTGCTAGCTGCATCCACATAGTTGGATCCTTAACACAAGCATGCTTGTCAAGAACACTATAAAAGAGCGCTCAGCACTTGCTGAGTCTGAGATGAGCCCATGGCTGGACTGCCAGTTATGACTAAGTCTTCTCCATCGGGAGCCTGGAGCAGCAAAGGAGAGGGCTGTCCTTGGGATGGAAAAGCCCCAACACCTCTTGCCGTGCAAAACAGAGACGAGAAGTCTCTGGCAGGAATTCACTGCAGGAGGAGGTAGGGAACAGAACAGAGATTTGCTCTTCCTCACCTCTCTATTAAAATTCCCATTCCCCAGATGTTTCATAACTACTGTGCAACTGCCAAGATGGAAGAAAAAAAGAGGACTACATCTAATAAAAGGGCCTAAGTGGAACAGAGAAGGGAAGCAAGGAAATCCTAAGAGAAGAGGTAGAAGAGGAAATTGCGAAGCGCAGCTCTACCTTCCAACACTGGGGTAGGTCAAAGAGACTGTCTCACCTTCCAAGCCTCCAAAAAAATGACTGTCCTCTTGCTCACAAGGGTTAACTCCCAAGAAGGCTTCCTGAGGAAACTGCGGGGGTGTTGGCAGGGGGGGCAGAAACTTTCTGAGTTTGTGTTTAAACTTGTTATCTGCAGCGCTTGTGTTTAAGGCAAACAGAGGCAGAATTTTCTTGGATCGCTGGATATGCAGAGGCATTTGTGCTTCAGCTGGGAGTGGGGGAAGAAGAGGGGAAACATACCTGGGCGCAGCTCACTGAGCCACCAACAGTTGGATGGGGTTTGATCTTGGCCCTCATTTTCCCACACCCACCTGCCCTCCCAACCCCCAAGTCCCGCTCCAGTCCCTCCAGGTGGGCTGTGGTGTCCCTGGGGCCCCACGCGCACTGGCCAGGCCCTGTTCCCTGCCCCTTGGAGAGGTCCCTCTCTGCCTGCCCACCCAAGCCCGACCCTCCGGGCAGAGGGACCGGCAGGTCCCATGCTTACCTTCTTTGCCAGGCACCTGGGGAGAAAGGAGAGCCCAGAAGAGAAGGAGCCGGAGGAAGAGGTTGATCCTGCTGCTCCAAGTCCTCAGCTCCATGCTGGCTGGAGAGGGGGGCTGGCTCCCAGCCCCTGCCTCCTCTCCCGGCTCAGGCCTCTGAGCCTTGGCTCCTGCTCGCAGTGCATGAACCTCTCCCGCAGCCTCCTGACTGGAGCGCACACATTGCACAACCTCCCTGCCTGGCCCACAGTTATGATGAAAGATCAAGGCAAGTGGGTGGAGAAGCCTTACTGCCTTTACCTGTTTTAAAGGGGCTGGTCACAGACTTCCCATCTGGCAGGCAAATAAACCCACCTTAAAGGCAGACTCCTTTTTCCTGGGAGCCTCCCTCCACCTTTGCTCCAGTCCCGTAGGAGGCTCCCGATTGCCACCTCCTGGGCAGCCCTCGGCACCGTCTCCGCTCTTGCTCCGCCGCCGTCGTTCCCCGGCGGCTCTTGGGGGTGCCCCGTGGGCGGTCGGGGGTGGTGGGACAGGGACCTGGCCGGGGCTGGCCCCCGACCCTGCCCCCGGGCCCCCCAGGAGCATTGGTAACTTTTAGAGATGAGAACAGCCCAGACGCTGCGTTGGAGACTCCTCGGTCCTCTTCTCCCTGTGTTCATGTGGCTGAAGCCACCGAGCCCTCCTCGCAGCAGGTATTTAGGAATGCCTTCTGTACGCAGCGGCCCGTTTTGTTTCCCAAGGTGTGACAGCATGTCACAGAGCGATAGCCGTGACACTTCATCTGGCAGAATTGCTGGTTTTCTTTTAGTAAGCTCCTCAGCTTCAATGGAAGGTGCGTGCTTTTCAGTTAAAAAATCATGGGAGAGGAACGGAGCCAGAAGAAGGATTCTCTCTATGTAGGAAGACCTCGTGAGACTTCTGGTTTCCTTCCTGAGGGACATAAATAGGAAAGAACTTGCTTTTGTTGTATCTCTTCTGCCGTTCATCAAGGATGGTACTCCCACCCATACACAGCTATTACACCCCTCCCCACAAAATACAGATGGCATTATTCCTCCACTTGCTGTAAGGCTGCATTCCTCCTGCTCTCTTCCTCCTCCTCCCCAAGGAAGGCTAAAGAAAGGACTTTGCCAGGTTGCCTAGACAAGCTGGGGGTTCTCCACCCTTGGAAATGTTCCAGACTCAACAGGACACAGCCGTGAGAAACTTATCTACCGCTAGAGTCAGCCCTGCTGTGACCAGGGGCTAGGACTACAGACCTCCTGAGGACCCTTGCATCTAAATCTTTCAGGGACTTCTGCGATTCTCTCATCATACTTCTTGGAAAATTTAAATCTATGCCGAGAATTTTGAACATGGGCAGGAGAAATTTGAGAACAAATGGTTAAAATACTAAGCTTTAAATTTTACATAGCACATGAAGTAAAATACCAGTAAAAATAATTCAAATGTTAATGTCATTCAGAGTAGTTATATCTTAAATTTATTCCACTTTAATCCTGTCTAAAGTGCTCTTTCTCAGTCTACAGTCCTAAGTCTCAAATTTTTATGTCCACCTTTCCCCCACATTTGAATGACTCCCCTTGCAGAACCAGTATAAGGTTTCCTTGTCTACACCCCATACCTTGAGTTTGCAGTAGTGAAATGTATCCATTTCAGTCTTCATGTGGACAATACTGGGCCTTCTTCAGTCTATGATGTAGCAGTGGGGCAGATAGACCCACAGCTAACTTCTTCTTTGTGACAGAACAACACAGGCAAAGCCTACATAGACATGAAATGGGAAAGAACCACTTGGAACTGGAGGGTAAGGCTCTAGGGCAGCTCAGGAGCTCATATCCTTTCTAAAGCAAAAAAAAAAAAAATGTGTTGCCGCTTTACATTCGGTTCCTCAGGGCTACCCGAGTTTGCATCTGTAGAATCTCAGAAGTGCCAAAGCTCTAGGGTGAAGAACCTGTGGATGCTCTGTCTCTGTTTCATTAGTGGGCAGATACTCAGGACATTTGATCTAAGCTATTTGGAATAGGCAGGAACAGATTTACTAGGGCTTATTGGAGAAGAATGCCTAAAAAAGATCTACTTTCTTTTTTCTCCCTCTGGTTAGTGTTGGCTGATGGGAGTCAGAAACTGGTGTGTTCCAGATGATGGTGGTCAGGAATCATATGTACCACTTTGTTATTTTGCATATTGGAGTTCATCTGCTGTAGCTCCCAGTCAGGATCTGTAAAAGGGTAGTCAAACAAAATGCAATCTAATGTTACAGCAAGATCAAGATCTGCAGCAAATCTATAAACAAGTGGAAGTGTTAAAAAGTAGAAACCCCAAATGTCTGGAACTTTACTCATATCTGTAAAAGCTCTGCTGCATTGCTTTGCCATGTGTTCTCTGCACCAAAATGCAGATCCAAAGGGAAAAAGAGGGAATCTGTACCCAGTACGGTGGACTCCTACTACATATGAATTATTCATACAACTCTGCTGACTATTTCATTGACAGGATCCTTTTGCCTCTGCATCACAAGATTGAATTTTGTCTTTGTAAAGTGTTGGAGAAAACTATTTCCCCAAAAATCTAGTTAAAAACAAAACAAAACAAAACAAAACTCAACTGAAAGAATTTAAAAAATTCTTTATCTTTACAATCATATCCTGTTATTCTATGATTTATAGCTCTACAACCTTTTCACTATCGTGGCTTCCCAGTGTGCTTCCAATCTCTGGCATGCTTTTCAATGGTAAGAAGGTAACTGCATCTTTTAAACTCTCAGCATGTCTTTGGGTTGAATCTCATCCTGTGTTTCTAGTCTTTCTGCATAGCAGGGCATAGGTTTTCCTTCCATTTCCCAGTATCCTGTTGTGTGCATCGCTGAGATTAGGTGTCTTGCTGGAAAATATCACTACACAACACACCTGGGCTTTCCTCCTACAGATATGTGGGCTTGTGGTGAGGGAAGTGAGGAGGAATGGTATGCACCAGGTCTTGTCTTGATGTACTGTTGGGACAGTCAAAGGGCACTCCCAAGGCTGAGTTGGGACGTGCTTCTTTTGAACTGCTGTTCAGACAGAACTCCTTCATATGTTTCTTATAAATTGTTTACTGTTTTTGCTGCTCCTTGCATTTTAGAAAGAGCTGTAAGTTTCACCACTGTGCCATTAAATGTCCTTCTAGATGGTGAATGAAACTGAACCGAGAAACAATCTCTGGAGTTTCTTACTTGATATTACTTCCCAAACTAACCAAGCATCTCTTTGGTATTGATAACTTGAGTCTGTGCATCCTGAACTGGCTTTCAGTAAGGTGTTGCAGTAACACAGGTGCATAGGACTCCCAGGGGCCTGTACCACATTCCGCAACAAGACCCACTTCAGTCTAGAGGAGGAACTTGCCCTTCTTCTGTGCCCTCTGGTTCACTCCTTTTATCCACTATCACTACAACTCTAAGAAAAATCTATGACAGCCCTGCAGAGCACAGGAGATGCTCTGTTTCGATGTTTCATTCCCTGTAGAATCCATGCTCTCTCTCTTATCCTCACCTCCATGGCCACAGTTCAATGTTTCAGTGTTTTCTTTTTTATCTTCGAAAGTTTTCTGGCTCCACTCCACCAGCAATTATCTAAGACTATTTCAAACAACTGACTTCAGACAGTCTTTCTGTAGAAAATAGACTACTACCATCTCCTACCTGCAGAAACCCTACTCCAGCCTAGTGGTTTAAGCTGTTAAATTATTTTTGTATATGGACTTTTTTCATTCAGAAACTCAGATTTGATTTTAAACAGGTATTTTAAACTCCTACAAAGGAGACAAGTGACTCCTCTTGATCACAAAGCGGTGACCCCTATGTTAGGGACTTGAAGACTTGACTGCACAAGTAGTCAAGCTGGTTACCTTTCTCCCCTGAGAAGAATAACAAGGGCAAGAGAACAAATTATGCTGATAGAGCCAGGATGTAGATCTGGGTTTTCATTCCTAGTAGAAGCAGAGGACACTCCCTCAATCTTCCTCACATACCCAGAGACAAGCACCCTTGGAGGTGTACAGAATTTGCCTGAACAAGGCCCTGAGCAACCTGACACAGCTTTGGCGTTAACTCTGAGGGACTGAGGGATCTGTTGCAAAAAGGAAAGAAGTCCAAGCAAAACAGGGCTTCACTGATGTTAAGATGCAATATTTTGGATAGACAAGTGGAAAGCAATGCAAACCCAGCCATAATATAATCTGATACATATTCCCATTTATAAAACTGCCCTAAGTGCTGCAAGTCTGGGTCACAACAGTTAGTTACTCTCTAACAGATATTATAGCACATTATATACATATAAATCCAAAAGTTTCAGTTCTAGAGTTACCACCCTTCTTTGAGAGCACATTCTTCCTGGGAATGTTTGAAGGTATTTATTTATCTTGGTGGCCTTAAGTTTTTTTGTTTTGTTTTGGCTTTTTTTACTTCTAGGATGAGGCTTTGGGCACCCTGGTCTAGTGGAGGGTGTCCCTGGCCATGGCAGGGGGGTTGGAACTAGATGATCCTTGTGGTCCCTTCCAACCCAAACCATTCTGTGATTCTATGATTCTACTGACCTCAGGAAGAAAAGAAGAAAAAAAATAAAAAGCAGGATTTGATTTCTCCTTTGCCATTACTAACACAACAGGATATGTACGATAAACATAAAATGTGACCCAAAGAAATTTGATTTCTAGTAGAGATGCTCATGACTTCTTCAACTAGGCTGTAGAAAAATGGGATTATAATATTTTTAGAAACTGAATCACAGCTCAAAATATAGCAATAGTAGTCTCTGCATAACAAATACATACCTTTCTGTAATTTGCAATTTGTTCATATTTTCTAGCTGTTCTTTCCCACTCTCTGATTAATTATGCTTATGTGTGAAAATACCTCACTAACACTGGAAAAAATCATTGGCATTAATAACATGCAGTAACCAGCCGTATCACTAGTCACCTTGGTAGTGTGAGTTTAAATTTCTTTTTTCTACACTGACAGCTGAATGAGTACGTTAATCTTTTAATTTCTGGGGGGCTTAATAGAAATGTTAAAGCTTTTATGTCTTTTCAAATCTGCAGTTATTTTTATGGTTCTCTTCTTGACAAATTACAGTTGGCTC
The DNA here is from genome assembly GCA_013399095.1 of Psophia crepitans. NCBI lineage: Eukaryota > Metazoa > Chordata > Aves > Gruiformes > Psophiidae > Psophia > Psophia crepitans. The sequence goes on from VWZZ01002494.1 coordinate 324,829, forward strand.
CACAATCTATACACAATGAGCTTGCCCTTATTTCTTGCCGTCATAGCTTAATCTTGGTGTTGTAGTGTTGCTGTCCTGTGCGGAAATTAAATAGTTGCCACTGATCACTGCGTTAATAACCTATGTTCACCCTGAGTGGTTTCAATGTTGACATCAAGAGAAGGTATTTGAAACAGACACCTTGCTTTCTTGCAGCTGGAAAGAAGGCATTGATCATGATAACATCTTCCCAACTCACTGTCAACTCTTTGTGGGAAGTGCAGCTTCCCACCTGATTTTTGAAACCTGAACTCTTAGTTAAATCAAAACATAAAAACTAAAATGAATGATGAGAGCAACTGTAGACCAAAACCACAATAAATCATGACACAGATTTTAGGAGACCTGATTTTCAGCGGTGTCTAGGCTAGAGGCCATATGCTGCTGAGCCATCTGGTCGTCCCTCAGTTTTACATACCGATTTGTAGAACCAGACTGTCTCCTATCTTTGTGGTTATGCAGGTAAAGCCAAGGGTACACACTGGGTGGGTATTGACCTTCCCATTCCTGCTTTTTTCCTAGACTTGTCTAGAAGATAACTGAGCACAGCAGGATCTTTAGAGCCAAGAGCTTTAGGTGAGGGATACAACGCTGGATTACTAATAGCACCTTCAGGTCAGCTTTTTGATGTGGATATGATAGCGGGGTGAAAGTGAAACTGACTCTGAAACCAATCAGCTAGCATGGAGCTTCATTCCTCAACTCCACTTTGGTCTCCTGATTATTTCTTGTCCTACATTCCTGGCTGTTTCCATTAATCATAGAATCATTAAGGTTGGAAGAGACCTCAAGGATCATCCAGTCCAGCTGTCCTCCCACCACCTATTACCCACTAAACCACGTCCCTAAGTACCGCATCTAACCTTTCTTTAAACACCCCCAGGGACGGTGACTCCACCACCTCCCTGGGCAACCCATTCCAATGCCCGACCACCCCTTCTGAGAAGAAATTTCTCCTCATCTCCAACCTGAACCTCCCCTGGCGCAACTTGCAGCCATTCCCCCTTGTCCTGTCACTAGTTATCTGCGAGAAGAGGCCGACCCCCAGCTCACCACAACTTCCTTTCAGGTAGCTGTAGAGGGCAATAAGGTCTCCCCTGAGCCTCCTCTTCTCCAGACTAAACAGTCCCAGTTCCCACAGCCGCTCCTCATAAGACCTGTGCTCCAGCCCCTTCACCAGTTTCGTTGCCCTTCTCTGGACACGCTCCAGGGCCTCNGGCCTTCTTGGCCACCTGGGCACACTGCCGGCTCATGTCCAGGCGAGCATCAACCAACACCCCCAGGTCCTTTTCCTCTACACAGCTTTCCAGCCACCCCGCCCCCAGCCTGTAGCGCTGCCTGGGGTTGTTGTGGCCAAAGTGCAGGACCCAGCACTTTGCCACACTGAACCTCATCCCATTGGCCTCTGCCCAGTGATCCAACCTGTCCAGGTCCCTCTGCAGAGCCATCCTACCCTCCAGCAGATCGACACTTCCCCCCAGCTTGGTGTCGTCTGCAAACTTGCTGAGGGTGCACTCAATTCCCTCATCCAAATCATCAACAAAGATGTTGAAGAGAAGGGCTAAGGGGGGCTTAAGGCCTGCATGACCCATTTGGAAAACAGAAAGCTTTCAGAGTCCAGGAATTTTTTATTCTGGCGGGACGGCAGAATATTTAAGCATATTTGTTCTCTATTAGCCTGTTTATAGGGGTGTGGAATTTATTTTTTTATATCAAATAGAATTCTATCAGATTTTGTATGCTAGGGAAGTAATTTCATATAATGGCATGAAACAATCTCATGAAGGATTCATCTGTCTTCTTCTGTCAATCTTCTGTCTATAAATATCTGCAAGAGAAACACCCATAGCATTCTAGTGTTTATGATAGTGAAGTCAATATGACTATTGCCTTTGGCATGTTGAATGATAAACACAAGGAAAACAGGGCCTTTTTCTCAATAAAGCAGATCACCATCTTTGATAGCTTTTCACACTCATGATATTGAAGTCCGCTTTCCAGGTTTAATCCTGTTCCCGCATCCATTTTCACTGACCACAGCTCCATTGTTGAGAATAGCTGTATTAATTTCACCTAGATGCTTTCCTTCCGCTTCAGATCAAAGGAAAAAAGAATCTATTTGGGTAAATGTGGGATTATCTGCAGGTTTTCTAAGGTTTTAAAGAATCCAAAAGAAGGGATGCTGGTGGACTCATTTTCCATGTAAGGCAAAATGGGTAGGTTGTGATAACACGACTTTATCAAGGGGAGGTGAATATATTGAAACTTCTTCCGTGCTCTTAAAAATTGGACTTTCAGCAGAATTTCAACCTCCCTAATCTATAAGAGAAACACATCCCCTTAGTAAACTTCTTGTATTTAGACTCCTAGAAAAGTAAGGAAATGTTTTTAATGCAAGCGCATTTAATTCTTTTAGGAGATTGATTATTTATAGGAACAATTTTTAGGAAATTTCTTGCCTGGATTGCCATCAAACCATGACAGTGGGCAATAAAAAAGGGAGCTATCACTCCTTTCTCTACACTGGAAGAGAGATTTCACTGGTACCTACCTGCTAGAGAGCATTCAAGATAACACCTTGAAGTATCTCCTCAACTGAAGGTGCCTCTTTGAATGATATGTACTATTCAAGGTACTGGACCCTAAATGTTATTCAGTGTTTCTGCCATCATCTTCCAAACTCTCTTCATTTTTGAGCATGTGGGCAGCACTGACGTGATCTTACAGGACTTACAGGTTGACCTATATTACAGGTTGAGCTCATGTGCTCTTATCTGTTGAGCAGGTTGAGATCTGTGTTCTTATCCAGTGCGTTGCTCAGGGAAGCCCTTACAAAGTTTATTGCAAGGATTAATACTCTGTTTTTATGGCTGTGTAAACCATGAGGGGATTCTTAGAGATCTTTTAGCTGGTTTAACTGGAAAACTTCATGACACCTGTGTTTGCCAGATCTGAGGCCTCTGCAAATTTGGGGATGTAGGCATTCTTCTTCCAAGAAAGGACAGGACCATTTGTGCAATGCAGGTGCCCAACTGTACTCAAAAACTGGGGGGTCTTGAGACCCTACACAACCCAAACTGGTGGTATGATGCTGATGGAAAGATCTTTGCCCTATCCTTCTTTGGAGGTGGAATATGCAGTTGTCTAACTCTGCACTGCCTGACTGGATCCTGCTGTTCACTCTGAAGTTCTGAAAAGGACTTAAAAATTATCTTCTTTTTTTTTTTTCTTTTTTCCTGTGCTCATGCCCTACATCAGGAATGTTGCTGTCTTACTTCACTTGAGCACTCTCCAGCTCTCAGCATACAGCATAGTGGGTCAACAGGACTGAAACAGCCACTCGTAAAGGGGAAGGGACCTCAGGCAGCTCCTGGCAATTAAAAGGTAACATTTAAAAAGAAAGTGGTCCTGACATCTCTTACACATTGCTGCAGCTCTTACCTCATAAGCTTCCCTCTTCCCACTCTCATCCCTGAGTCCAGTCTACAGATCTATACAGCAAAGCCCTGCACTCAACACAGCTGGGCATAGGACAGAGGCCAAGGATGCTGTGAATGGGTGTGGGAATACTGGTGAGAGTAGGATGGGGGATGGTGTTGGGCTCTGGGATATCTCCTTGCTCCATTCATCTGCAAGGACATTGGGTGAAGACAATGTCTTCACAGAAAACCTCCACTGCTTGTTGGGCTTCCAACATGTATCTCAGAACTAAAGAGCTGGGAGTGTAGCCTGGCTGCCATTTCAGTCATGTCATACCTCGCAAAGGCATCATCCATGTACTTACAGGGAGGAAAGGTCTGCCAAGGTGCCTCCAATAAATAGTTGTTTACAAGCAACATCTCTAGATCAGGACACATTCCTGCTATCTTCTCACAGTGAGCAGCAGATGATAGTTATATCTCTGCTATCGCATGTCCACAGCTGCCAGAAACACATGAAAACCTCTACCAAGGTTTTGATCAGTATTATAAGCCCCAGTGTCTTACTGTCCCTTAATTTTGTTGCTAGGTATTTGAGCATATCAATACCTCCTAGAAGGCAGGTTAGAAACCTCTACTGTAGAATCCTACTAATCTTGTAAGGGACCGCTGGAGGTCTCTAGTCCAGCCCACGGCTTGCAGCAGTATTAACTTCAAAGCTTGATTTGACTTGACAGGATTTGGAATTGATGCTTCAGTTTTGTCCTACGCTAATTACAGTTATTTACTATGTTCAAATCCTTTAACAGGATTTCATTCAAAGTACTTCTCAAATGTACTTTTCAAGTACTTCTCTATTAGTAAGTAATGTGCTTTTATTGAGACCCTCCCCTTCTCATTTTTGGAAGACCTGGCAGGTGATTAAAATGTTCACTGCAACTTTGATCATTTTAAATAATGCAGCTAAACCTTTGCTCACTGCAGTAATTAGGTATTCATTGACATGAGAGCCAATATTCTGTGTTAATGTTTTAGGCTGGCTAGACTGTCAACTTGAAGACAGCTGTTAATGTGAGTTTTAAATTCCACATTTCTCTTGTCAGATGGCTCCAAGTTAACTTCTTTAGTTACTGTGCCAACTTTTTACATTAGTCAAATCCACTTAACATAATTTTTAATGACTGTAGCCCAGAGAAAGCAAATATCATTCTGCTTTCTCAATCTGCCAAGAGAGCGAGCTGAGGACAGCTGGGGTGCTGAAATTCCATTGCATTACACAGAGAAACAGAAGCAAGACTTTTAATTTTTTCTCAACAATTTGGTATGTAAGAGGTGGGTTCTGAGTCATAGGGTCTGTTTAGGGCTTGAAAGAGCCAAGGAGAGGAAAGTATTAAATAAAATAATGAAGTTGCTTCTCCCCCACTCCTGTCCCATTTCTGTCCAAAACTGATCTTCATTAATTTCGCTGAATCATGCTGTTCTGCCTGCATGTAGGAAACATAAAATAACACTGCTTTGCACCTTTCAGACTCTTACGTCTGCTGCAGCCCAGCATGTGCTGTAACTCTCACTGGTTTTGCTAAAGAAATTACAGTAACTGTAGCAGTGGTATTATTAATCTTACAATGATAGGTTTCAGCATTCCTCAGGCATCTGTATTTATATGATACAGTCTTTCCTGATAAAAGACACATGGTAAGACCAGTATCTTAGCCTTTATGTTGCCATAGGAACAATCCGAACCCAAAGCATCTCCCTATAAGAGGAAAGATTGCTTCCTGCAAAGCAGGCTAGGAAAATCAAGCTCTTGTCAAATTGATGGCACTGTCATTTTCATTGTCTAGAATAATTGAAAGAAAGATGAGTTTACACTAATGGTCTTTCCACTTGTGATGGGATGCTGGAGTGCAGCCTTCTGCTGAATTTGGAAAAGACCACAGCTTAATTTCCATTTCTTTTTAGGAATGGGCTTTCTTCTTCTAATCTTCCAATAACCCTTTTTAGATTTTTTTGTGCTGATAAACTTACCAGTCTACAATTTTTTGTTGAGTTCCTAGTTTCTAGTTTCATCTTGATAGGAAAATAATGAAACCAATACATCAGCGTTAAATAATTTTGTGTTGATGTTTTGATTGTGCTGAGATGACCATGAATGTAAGCATGAGTATGTATGTGATCACAGAAGTGACACCACAAATTGATCAAAGCTCTTCTTCCTCATTAAAGCATTTCCCTTTAGGGGAAGTGTTATGTTAGAGACTTTTTTGTGTGTGTGGTTTGTTGGTTTTGTTGGGGCTTTTTTAGCAGAACTGTCTTTTTGTCATAAATGAATAGAAGCGTGTTGAATTCTGCCTGGGTATTTGCTGTAGTGAAGTCTACGAAGAATCTGGTCATAACATGGTTATGGGGCTATTTTGCAACAATCACAGGTTTGTTCTACTAAAATTTACCACACACACACATCGCAGCTCTGATAGTATCCCAGTTCAGCTGAGTTATTTTCTTCCTCCTCAACATTTTCCTGAGGACCCCTCTGATTTCCTTGTTCCTCAAGCTATAAATGAGGGGGTACAGTAATGGAGTAATGTTGGTGTAGACCAGAGACACCATCTTGTCTCGAGCTGGTGAGTAACTGGACTTAGGACGAATGTATGTGAAGGTGGCACATCCGTAGTGTAGCAAGGTGATGGCCAAATGTGAAACGCAGGTGGAAAGGGCCTTGCCCCTTCCCACAGAGGAGGTGACATGTAACAAAGCAGCAACAATGCAAACATATGAGGTCAGGATTAGGAGGAAGGGGAGCAGCAGGAGGAGCACACAGGCAGCCAGCAAAGGCAGCTCAGGTGTGTAACTCTGTGTACAGGCCAGGTGCAGCACAGCAGGGACATCACAGAAGAAGTGGTTGATGCGATGCGATTGACAGAAAGGTAAGCGGAAAACAGCCACCGTCAACCCCAGGGCAACAGTGAAGCCTCCCAGACAGCATGCCACAGCCAGCCTGAGGCAGAACCCCTCACTCATCACGGCTACATAGTGAAGTGGCTGACAGATGGCAACGTAACGGTCATACGACATGGCTACGAGGAGGAAGCATTCAGCCCCACCGAGTGCCACAAAAAGGTGCATCTGTGCGGCACACCCAATGAAAGAAATGGTGCTGCCATTCACCACTATCAAGCTGAGGAGTGCCTTAGGGACAATGACTAAGGTATAGCAGAGCTCAATGACAGAGAGCTGACAGAGGAAGAAAAGCATAGGAGGACGAGAAGGCTCCATAACCACTGCCATGAAGATCATCACGTTCCCTGCCAAAGTGATCAAATGGACAATGAGAAAGATAAGGAAGAGGAGGACCCGCAGGCAGAGCAGCTCAGAGAAACCGAGCAGGAGGAACTCCATGGTTGCATCAGTGCTCTTATTGTCTCCCTCCATGCAGCCTTCACATGGCATCTACAGGGAGAGAAACAGAGGGGAGACAGTTGAATTTGACCTGATGCCTGGCAATCAATTCCATGTAGGAAATAATGTTGCAGTTCTGTAGAACCAGTGTAGTAAAGCTCGTTGTGTGAGGAGGAAGGTGATTTCATTTAAAAACAAAACTGATTTCACTCAGTCACATTCAACACACTCTCAGGCTTAAGTTCTCACAACCATCAAGGTTCTTGTGCCTAAATAATATGCCTAGGATTCTTTGCCATGACATGGATGATAAGGAATGTCAGCTGTTGGGTCATCATCACCTCTTCTGAGTTTTCTTAATGTGGGGACCACATGCAGGTTTTGAACATGCCTTAGATACCCTTTAGGAGTTGACACTGATTAGTCTCTCCATCCTGCTTTTGAGATTCATCATTGAACTCTCCCTCCCATCCTAAGAAGCTGCAGATGGATGAGTTGGGATCTTGATGACCATCAACATCTAGGTCTTGCAGGTATTCTGCTACTGTTCCTTCTGACGCTTCCACTCATTCTCTGTTCACACCAATACTGTAGTTCTCTACACCTGTGCCAGAGATGTACAAGGAAAACCAGACAGTGAGCTGGAGCTTCTGCTCAACAGTCTGATTCCAATTAATGGGAATTTGAGGTATTCCCTGACTGCCTTCTCCCTTCCCTACAAGGGATCTTGTTCATATGTAAACAGAGTTTCAGGTGGAAGGGGTCAGTGATTAGACATGATATTCCAAAATTAAAGGCGACATTTTGGCTGCTTACATCTTTTTGCCTGGCTCAGCTTTATAGCATCAGAGTTAAAGTAAGCAAACTTCCAAATTCCAAACCAAAGATGTCCATGGCAACGTACTCTGCATAACAGTTTTTTAAAGAACATACAAAGCTAGTATCTTGGACTTAGAGAGAATGAGATATTGCTTGTCACAGGAAGAATGGAAGGTTCTTAGGAATGTGGAGTCATGCAAAGCTGTCTAAGTTGTAAGATCTAGGAAAGATAAGGACATAGAGACCCATATTATAATGTTACATACAGTGGTCACGCAATATTTACTAGAAGGAATAATTTAAACTCTTTTTACACTTTACTGCAAACCAGGAATAAAAGAAGAGATTCCTTGAATACATCTGCTCATATCAAAAAACAGCAATATAAGTATGAAGGAAGCTGGAAAATTACATTAAATATTCCAATGCCATCAAGAGCAAATAGAAGGAATGGGAAGTTGACGGGAAATATTATTAGTGGAGGCAGGGCTTCTCCTGGAAAGAACACATCTAAAAAAAGCTCAAGAAATAAATAATAAAGTTGAGGAGGTCAATCTGATAAGCCTACATGACTTTGCCTTGATCTTTGCCACTGCAATCACTGTAACTTGCTGCCCCAAGGTTTCCCTGTGATCCAGTATCTCAGCAGGATTCAAAACATCTGGGGACTCGGGTGAATAATGAAAACATCCACAGTTATATTACCTTAGGTGCAAAACTAGGAATTAAATTTCTGTGCTTCAGCCCATAAGTCAACAAAAAGACTAAGTGAGGAAGAAACTTTATCATAAACTCCAAGACAAAAAAAAATTGACAGTCAGTAAAGACCAGGAAGGAGTTCTTTAGAGAATGTAGAGGGAGCAGTGATTCTGCAAAAGCAGGTAACTCAACAAGGACTAATGCTAGACACAGTTCCCAGTGATTATAAAGCCATAGCTGACTCCTACATGCATCTTTTGCTGCTGCAGGACCTCCTCAACAGCTACTCTAAATGCTCTGTCTAGAAAGATTTCTTGACACGGTATGCAAGTAGTAGGTCTTCACAGAAAACAGGAGTAGCGGGTTTGATACATGATCTCAAGACTGTGGATTCAGTCACTGGAGACCAGCTGGGGCTTCCCTCACTCCAAGTACTGAAATTTTAAGAGGATTCTCCTAAACACAACAAAGCTGAAGAGTAGAGAAGAAACAGGAGGTTCCCCTCCTATCATCTGGAGCTGAGCACTTCAGTGACAACATACCGTCTCTGGGTTAGAAGATAAGGAAATAGAGACTTCTTCTTGATGATGTGCGTGGTTCGGTCTGGGCTGAGATTCTGTTTCTTGCCCAGTCTGGGGTCTCTCTGTCTATGAGTGTCCCTAGAGCCAATGTTTTCTTTCAGCATTTCATAATCATCCTCTCTTCTCTTCTGCAGGACCCAGTTCCTTATATACAATATGACACAGAGGTCTTTCCTCTTCCCCGCTGCCTCTGCCCTCCCTTCGTGAATGACAGGCAGTTCCATTCCTCCCAAGAAAAGGGGGTTTGCAGGTTTTCTGTAAATCAAGCAACAGGATGCAATTGCACCTTCTGAGGAAGGCAGTGTTGTAACACCCTCCTAGAGGGCTCTTGATCCTTTCACTGAAGCAGTTGAAAGGAGCTGATTATTCATTGGGCTGGTTTGTACCCAAAATAGCAATGATTTAATTAACAGAAAGCATTGCCGTTCTTAAATAAAAATAAGTCTGTTGGTCTTTAAGTAAGTTTACCAAAACCAAACTCACACTTAAAGGCAAAGCAAAACAGACATAAAAACTTTAAACCCGTCTGTAGAACCATGTGTGGAGTTTTCACCAGTTCAGGTAATCCATTATTTCTTACTGACTTAGGGGAAATCACTGTTCAGCCTGAGATTATTCAGGCCCAATTTATTTTTATTACTGTTGTTACATTCACTCCTGGCAACTTACACTGAAATCTTTAAACAGATCTATAGGCTTTATGTGAGTAGAAAAGAGAGACAAAGTCAAGATTTTTGACAGCTAAAATAGAACTGCTTTCCATTAACCCAGCTTGGCAGAAACATGTAAATATGGTACCATAAGATTTTCCCCAGGACGTGGTTTAGAGGAAGTCTACCTTTCAAAATATTCTTCTGTAGTATTTTATCTATATGGCATAGTCATCTTGGGACAAAACTACCCCATGCGTCAGTACAGTCTGAGGACTAATTGTGTTGGGACCAGCTCTGCAGAGAAGAACCTGGGCTTCCAGTGAATAGCTGTTAGCCATCATCTATCAGTGGCCCTGGCTAACAGGCAGGGTTCCAGGTGACTGGACGTTGGCCAATGTAACGCCCATCTACAAGAAGGGCCAAAAAGAGGATCCGGGGAACTACAGGTTTGTCAGCGTGACCTCGGTACCAGGAAAGATCATGGAGCGACTCATCTTGAAAGCGCGCACTGAGCAGGTGCGAGATGGATGGGGAATCAGGCCCAGCCGGCATGGGTTCATCAAGGGCAGGTCCTGCTTGACCAACCTGATCTCCTTCTATGATCAGGTGACCCGCCTAGTAGATGAGGGAGAGGCTGTGGATGTTATCTACCTGGACCTTAGCAAAGCCTTTGATACTGTATTGCACAGCATTCTCCTAGAGAAGCTGTCAGCTCATTACTTGGATCGGTACACTCTTCACTGGATAGAAAACTGGTTGGAAGGATGGGCCCAGAGAGTTGTAGTGAATGGTGTTAACTCTAGTTGGTGGCCGGTCACTAGCGGCGTTCCCCAGGGCTCGGTCTTGGTGCCGGCGTTGTTCAATACCTTTATCGACAACCTGGACGAGGGGATAGAGTGTACCCTCAGTAAGTTTGCAGATGACACCAAATTGGGAGGCAGTGTCAGTCTACCTGAGGGAAGGAAGGCTCTCCAGAGAGATCTGGACAGGTTGGATCGATGGGCCCAGGCCAACTGTATGAGGTTTAACGAGGCAAAGTGCCGGGTCCTGCACTTTGGTCGTGACAACCCCAGGCAGTGCTACAGGCTTGGGGCGGGGTGGCTGGATAGCTGCCTGGCAGAGAAGGACCTGCGAGTACTGGTTGACAGCCGACTCAACATGAGCCACTAGTGTACCCAGGTGGCCAAGAAAGCCAACGGTATCCTGGCCTGCATCAGGAATGGCATGGCCAACAGGAGCAGGGAAGTGATTGTCCCTCTGTACTCAGCTCTAGTGAGGCTGCACCTCGAGTACTGTGTCCAGTTTTGGGCCCCTCAATACAAGAAAGACATTGAGGCCCTGGAGCGTGTCCAGAGAAGGGCAACGAAACTGGTGGAGGGGCTGGAGCACAGGTCTTATGAGGAGCGGCTGAGGGAACTGGGACTCTTTAGTCTGGAGAAGAGGAGGCTCAGGGGAGACCTGATCGCTCTCTACAACTACCTGAAAGGAAGTTGTAGTGAGGAGGGTGTCAGTCTCTTCTCCCAAGTAACAAGCGACAGGACAAGAGGGAATGGCCTCAAGTTGCATCAGGGCAGGTTTATATTGGATATTAGGAAAAACTTCTTCACAGAAAGAGTAGTGAGGTGTTGGAACAGACTGCCCAAAGAGGTGGTTGAATCGCCATCCCTGAAGACATTCAAAAACCATGTAGACGTGGCACTCCAGGACATGATCTAGTAGGCATGGTGGTGTTAGGTTGACGGTTGGAGTTGGTGATCTTGGAGGTCCTTTCCAATCTTAGTGATTCTGTGAGTCTATGATTCCATAAGATGAACATGACCTAGGGCCAGGCAAGGAAGACCAACCACATACTGGGCTGCAATAGGAAGAATGTCCCCAGCAGGTGAAGGGAAGTGATTATTCCTCTTTATCTATCACACATGAAGCCACATTTGGAATACTGTGTCCATGGTGCAGTTCCCCATACAAGATATGACCACAAGCTCAAGAGGAGCACATGATGTCCAAGGAGAAGCTGAGAGTCTGGTTTGTTCAGTTTGGCGAAGAGGAGGCCAAAGAGGGATCTAACTGATGAGTTTAGCTAGCCATTGGGGGGTTACAGAGACAACAGAGCCAGAGTCCTCTCAGAGGGGCACAGGGAAACAGTCACAACATTTGGATCAAATAGAATTCTCATTGGCCATAAAGCAAAACACACTTCTCACAAGGGTGGTTCAGCACTGGAACAGGTGTCCTGAGAGGCTGGGAGGTCTTCCTCCTTGGAGATGTTCACATGTTGCCTGGCCAAGACCATGAGCATCCTGATCTAGCTCTGGAGTTCACTGTGCTGGGAGCAGGGGATTGGAGTGGAGACCTCCATAGGTCCCCTCCCATCTAAATCTTTCTTTGAGTCTATGATTCTTTTCAGCCTTGGTCAAACATCCAGTATGGACAGGAGCAGAAGTATCTGCACCTGAGGAGCTTTGCTGTCACAGACTGAAATACTTGTGGAATTTTTGCTCCTTCAAGGCCACTAACTGGGATTCTGTAGTGTCACTATTTTGAAATTAGGCAGAACTTACATGCCAAGGTTGTTTTTAAGTGTTTTCACTCTTTTTTAAACCTGTCATGCAACTTCTTGGAATTAAAGCTATGACAGTGGAGTCTATTCAATTCACTTCCTTAGCTTTCAAATTTTAAAACTTTTTTTTAATTTCAACTTTTTTCCCTACACCTTTTTCTTTGTTTAAGATGCTGCAAACAATTCAGGGCACAGAATGTCCTTAATGCGTTTACAAAACTGGATTCTGAACCTGGCTGGAATTTCTAGATACTGTTGCATAATAATGAATAAAACAACAACCCTGAAGCCTCTCTCTGTGGCATGTCATCTCTGCAGCTGTAACAGGAGTAAAATTGAGGAGCTGGTTATTTTGTAATTCCACCTAGCAAATTGGGGATAAGTGGGAGTAAATCTTTACAGTGAAGGGTCTATTTTAGTCAAATGCTTTGCAGAGTTAGATTGCTCCCTCTAGCAAATTCTATGAGAATTTCAGAACACCAACTTATTAACTCATGTATAGTTTCTCTTTGTGTTATAAAACAAAATTCAGGCGCCATTTCTTACTTTAATTTATATCTATTCTCTTCTCTAACCCAAACCGCAAGAGAAAATTCTGCTACCTCAGTAACAACACAAAAATAATTACAAGGAACTATTTTGACAAGTCTGTTCCAACTTTCTCATCTTCAGATGGTCCTTTTCTGCTGCTGGACTGGAAGTGAGCCTAAGTGAGTCAGCACATACCCAGTAACCAATGCAGTCAGCGATAACATACGCTAATATTTTTTTGCCATAGCACCCAGCCTTACGCTGAAATAAGTAAGGCAAATTACTGTTTCAGTTTGTGTGTGTGTCTGTGTGTGTAGATAAGCTGTCGTTTATTAACATGCAACTTACCCCTCCCCACAATATTTCAACACACGCCTACACAGTACCTCCAAAACATGGCTCACTGAACCGGGGAGCGTTAGCCGGAGTGAGGTATGCATCCCAGTGCCAGGACACACAGCAACAAGACAAACAACGAGCAGGAGAGGATGAGAATATGCATGTCAAAGAGTCTCCATACTTCCTCCTCTAGCCCACACCTTTCAGGTTCCCAGCATTTTCATTGCATCAGCTTACAGCCAAATTCATAATAGATTAATAAAAGCTGCACGTTAGCATTAGAGTTTGCATGTCTTGAGTTTGCAGCGTGTTAGAGGGATGTACCTTCTTCCTTGCTGCAGAGTTCAGCCCTGCTCTCCTCCCCCGCGCTCTTAACTGTGTGATTTTTTTTCGGTACATGCCTGCAAGGCTTTGGGACTGGCCTGCCTTAGCCCGAAATTGTATAAAGAGTTTCTTGGAATCCAGCTACAGTTAATGAATCACATCATATCAGTTTCTATCAGCAATTGCAACATACTTCAGAGGATGTTCCCCATGGTCTTCAGAAAAAGGACCAGCGCTGGGCTTGCCTACCCACACCCATGAATCGCCAGCCCTGCGGCTCTGACATGAGGGAAAGATGCAAAACTTTTCAGCAGGTTGAAAACAATATTCAAACAACATGAAGTAACTAACAGTGATAGAAGAGAATAAAGAGAATAAGAAAGTTTGCAGATCTTCTTTGCATGCAAAAGCATGCAATATTGATCCTCTGGGAGTATCATACTGTTGCAGAAAGCAAAGATTTTGACTTTAGCAGCTTCACTGATGTTCTGCTGCAGGTATGCTCACAAGCAGAAGGTACTTTGCTATTCAGAGACTTACAGCGAGTTATCTAATTAGAGAAATTCAGTCAGTTTTAAGGTAGATTGCTTGAACTGGTTTTGGTGATTGATAAAACGTAAGATTCACTCTAACGAAAATGTAACTATGACAATGTGAAAATAAATGTTAATATCGTTTGAGAAAGTGCATTTGTGACTCCAGTAAGGCTGATTATGATCAGGAAGTTTCTGGGCCAGAGGCCAGAAATTGCAGCATCTTGACAGAGGCCTTTTAACAGATACTGGATCCCCATTCTGCAGTCAACAGGAGTCAAGAAATGCTGCCTCCCACAGAGATGAGACACTGAAAGAACTGTGCACAGCCTTTAGGAGATGCAGTGCTTCCTTATTCCTGTAATGTTGAATGTTGCAGGAGCTTCCAGGGAATCAGGAGCTGAAACTGGATGAGATGGCAACAGCAGGATGACTGACACCAATTTGCTCTCATTCAGTTTCTGTTGTTTGGCTTGATAAACACTGGCTGGGAACTCACTCTGCGAAAGATGCTGAACCATAAACCAACCAAAACAGAGATTTGTAAAAAAAGGGTAGGCAACCTGGCAGCAGACTTCTCCTCATGGTTTGTTAAAGGTGGGGCGTTTCTTTCCCTTCATTGTAGTTACTCATACTCTAACCCCGCCGAAGGCATTGTCTTGCATCTCTGCTAAGAAAATGGTTGCATATATCAGTTAATACTAAAATAAAAATGCAAGCTTTTCCTATTTGGAAAAAAAAAAATGAAGTTACTGAAAGAAAAAAACACAACGTTTAGAACTAGAGAGAGAAAGGGCAAATCTGAAAAGGGAAATCATGAAAAACAAGATGAAAAGATTTAAACTGAAAACAGCGAGTGAAAATGAAAAAGACAAACTGAAATTTAACCTATAGTCCCTGGAAAAGATTAACTTGAACTCATGTAGTTAAGACAAGTAAGAAGGTGAAGGTAGTAAGGAAAGCTGACATTCTGAAGACAGATCTAAGTTTTCTTATCTGATTGAAAGCTTGCTTTATGATTTTTCTGGGATTTCAGCTTTCCTGGGCATCTGGTTGTTTCTGTGAGGCAATCGGTACAGATGCCCTCAGCCCTCCACAGCCCTTAGGGGCATCACATGTCACTAACTCTGAAAAATTTGAGGTTCCTGTTAGCTGTCCTCTTCAACTCTTCCCCTCACTATGTGACAGCCCATCACATTAGGTCTCACATTGTGACCACTCCACCTTATCTACAATGTCAATCAAGTTTGCAATAAGATAATCTCATGAGCCTAAAGTGGCAGAACTCCATGACACAAAATGACACGGCCTCATACTGCTGTAGGGCAAGAGAAGCAGCATGACGTACTGATATATCAGTAACTAAAAACATACAAGAGTGAAAAAAAATCCAGTGGAATAACAAGGACCTTAGAAATATTGGGATGGGGAAGAGGAAGGTGGAGCTGGACCACTGTGAGACCAAGAACTGAGAAAGTCCACATCAGTCACGTGAAAGGAGTCCATATGTGACACCATGAGATGTCAATTGGGGCTGCAATCCCCTTCACCTCTACCCTGGAAGCTCTTCCCAGTTGTTCAAAATGAGCTGCTGACCAGAGGAGATATCTGGAGATTGAAACTCTTAACGTTATTGAAAGATAGTTTCACATTCATTTGAACAACTTTGTGGATGTCTCTGTGGATCTAATTAAAAGTTTGTTTTTTAAACTTCCAGTTTATAATCTGCAGCCAGGGGGGCTCATCTGGAAAGAAACAGAGTAGCTGCATCTCTCGTAGTCCTTGAAGGAGCTCAGCAGTGCTCAGCCACTCTTGGGACTGAGGTCACAGCACCCTGGGACCTTGCTGAGAACTGCTGGTGTTGACATCTGAAAATCATGTATTTATTGCTTCTTTCTGTTCCCTGTGCAATGGTAAATGAGGCATTGTCCCACCTGAGCTTTTCCT
Organism: Psophia crepitans; assembly: GCA_013399095.1. Lineage (NCBI taxonomy): Eukaryota > Metazoa > Chordata > Aves > Gruiformes > Psophiidae > Psophia > Psophia crepitans. The sequence continues at coordinate 340,672 of VWZZ01002494.1, forward strand.
TAGGGGGGTAGTGGCTGAGACACTCTACCTGGGGACATAATTTGTTTTTGCTTAATTTGACCTGATGCAACTGCAGCTCTTGGGAGGAATGGCAGAAAAGCTCATTCTCTTATGAAGTTTTCCACAGGAGGCATCATCCCAAGATGATGCTGCACACACTCCATCCCCAGTGTGTCCAGGGTACTGCTCATTTCCTCCTCGTCCCATCGCATGTTTGGCCACCTAGGTTAACATTTTGCACCTATGTCATTTAGGAACCCAAGGTTCATTTTCAGGGTAGCGAGGGAAGTTACTATTAGACCAACATGTTTTTCTAAAGAAGCTTATTGAAGAAAGTAAACTGTGGAAACCAGCATCCCAGACTGAATGAACAAACTCCAGATGAATTGGAGCTCATTTAGACAAAGGAACTCTGGTAGATAGTCAATATACTTGTGGTCAGAGAAAGTGGGTGGGACACAGAATACATTCTAGCACTGAACTCAAGGTTGTTTCAAGTTATATTTCAAGCAAGTTAGTTGGACGTGAAAGAAAAGAGCAATCTGTCACTAATGGTGGACAGAACCTATGTTTTAGAAACCAAATATAGCTGCTTATTGGACTGGATAGCAGTAGAACAGATGCTCAAAGAGCCATCCAGCTCTTGCCTTCAGCATTTTTTAGCATAATTCCTACTTCATGTCTCACACAATGATACACGCATTATTTACTTCTATTATTCTGTTTCTTGTGTTCACAATGTCTCTATATACTTCTCTGGCATAAGAGCAAAAACTAAAACAACTCAGTGAGAATACAGCAAATCATCATTAAAACAAAGCCAAGTGTTGCAGCACCACTGCAGAATACAGGGTGGGATGCAGCAAAATGGTATTAGTGCAAGTGTCCATGAACACAGATTTAGAGGAAAAAATAGTTTCAAGATAAGTGAGTGCGACAGAGACAGACTTTTAATAGCTTTTCTGCATGAGGTCCTTTTAGAGACAGGGGAGAGACATATCAGCCTGCAGGGATCCTTGTCTACAGATGTGTCATATATTTCTTCATTGTGCTCCCTGGGTGACCAAAGCCCTCATCTGAAAGAAGACATCGCATGGCACAACGAAATCATGAGCTGTGTGGAGGAACAGGGAGAAGAAAGGGACAATAGCCCTATTATTCTTCTGCTGAGCAGGCAAACTATACCAGTCAGATTCACTGCCTGTTTCCATGGAGTTTTATTACTGGGACTTTCCTAGCACAAATAATTGGCAAGTGAGGTGCCTTCACTGCAAACACAGAACAAAAAGATTAGGCCCTTAGCACCTTCTGGGAGCCTCAGTGAAGATACGGCAGTAACAGAGGACTTGTGCTTGGCCAGAATCTCTGGAACTTTGTGGGGCACCTTATATTACTGTGCTGACAAACACCCTTCAGCCGTCAGAGTCCTGAACGATGTCCTGGGCAGGAGATCTGTGGACGACTGACATTTAGCAAGAGACCATGCTCATGTTTACTTGCTTGCTGACCAATACAGCAGAGCTAGGCCTTGGATGGGTGACCAAAAGCCTGATACCTCTGGTGCCCCCAATGTTTTCCAAGGCATATTTTCATGGATCTATTTGGTGCAAAGACTTGCATTTATAAACAAACTGGTTGTTAGAGCACATGCTAGCTGAGCAGCATATCTATGCCTATTCCATTATATTCAAACACCGAGAAGAACTTTTTCCATATTTGGTTTCAGCAACTTTCTTTTATTAGCAAAACCTAATTTTCTGTAATTAGGGAACACAGGCTGAAGATCTTGCAACAGCCTGAGCAACAAACCAAGCTAAGTGCTCAGATGCTATTTCAGGCTGATAAATGTAAAATGTAATGAAACTGCAAGTGTATGTGATACCAAAACACTCTCCAGCCCTGTGGAAGCTCTTCACCAAGCCGTGGAAGCATAAGAAACTAGGCTGGATTATCCAGCCTCTTGCTCAGAGCTGGAGTATCACTAACACCACATAATCATGGCCTTGTCTAACTGAGTCTTGAAAGCCTCCAAGGCTGGAGACTCCTTCACCACACTGGATACCAGTTCCAGTGTTGTGCTGCCTCTTGGTGAAAGTTTTTCATAATGTCCAACTAGAAGCTCTGAAGCTGTGATTTACAGCTGTTGACCACTACTGTTGATTTAATGGAGCTGTCATAAACCTCTGCTATTTGGGACTGGAACAAGGGGGTAGAGGGGCATAGGAAGGAGGAAAAGCAAGATCAGTACATCAAGACCATGTTGGTAAACAGCCTGTTAGAACAGTATAAAGAAGGAGTAGCTGCCTTCACTCTTTTTTGCATGAAGTCACAAGGTAAAAAAGTTGAAGGAGCAGAGAAACAGCAAAGTCTAGACCCTCTTTGCAGGAAGCACCATGTAAACGCAATGCCTTCCTTTGGACTGCTGTGCTTATTAGCCAGCCATCTTTCTGTGCTGAGCAACTGCGTTTGAACTGGTACTGAACAGAAAAGCATGAAATCTACTGTCTTCTGTGGTATGGGGCAAGAGCTTGGCAGGCAGAGCCTGTTGGCTATTGCATTGCGAATGGCTTGAGCTGACTGTAGGTAGCTGCGTGGCGAAACTGAGTTCAGCCTCCACTATATCCCCACTTCCATTTTGGTTCCCACACAGATGGATGGAGGACGTACTGCGACCGAGTGCGCGTGACAAGTATCTTGTACTCCTGGGAGACACCGACAGCAAAGCTGTGTTTATAGTGTTTGTGTTTGCTTTTTTCCACCCCCATAAGCTCATCAGTCACTGTATCTCTCTTCACTACTTTCGGTTGGCAGTGGTTAGGTCTTCGGAATAACAGTCGTCAGTTCAAAGGGGCTGCAGGAACGGAAGTTTGTGAATGAGATAAATGAAAGGAAAGTTGGGAATCCATATTTTTTCTGTCATCAGAAGTGCACTAATGCAGGCTGTTTTCTCTCTGCTGAGGATCTGGACAAATGAAGGTCATCCTACAACAGCTCTTAGAGTCTCAAGAGGTGAGTAGTTAACTGGGAAAGATGATCCTAATTTACGTTGTAGCAGATACAGCCATGCTCATCAGCCGCATACAGTGGAATACAACCTCTAGTTTTGATGAGAGTGGGCCACCTGTGGCTTTGAAGCATATGAAATTACAGAAATGTATTGAAATCCAGCTGGAAATACCAGAGATGAAACTCTGCAAAGTTTGCATGTTATTAAAAACTGATTCTATTTGTTCTAGGCTTTGACAGATAGAGCAGCCTTTTGTTGCCTGAAATTTAGAATAGCATTAATGTCACATAAGTCACAGAGATAAGAGTCTTGATATGTGGTTCTCAGCACTTCTGATGGACACTAAAATCAGAAGATCAACTTCACTGGAATTAAGTAATGTGTATGATTATATTTAACAATTAGACAATTTTTTTTTCAAGATGTTCCAAAGCTAGGCTTTAACTTTTACCCAAGATGGAGCAACAATATCGGTACTTTCTCAAATCACTACTCTCCCTGTCCGAGTTTGGAAGCTCAATGACTATTCCCAGAAGCACCATTGGTTTCACAGTGAACAGCTTTCCTACAAATCTGTATAGATGCTGGAAGCAAGGTCAGGCAACGTGGGAGGACTACAGGGTTGCAGTTCCCCTCTCTAGGGAGAAAATTCATGGGGTCAAAGATCTGTTGGAGTTGAAGTTGGCCAATATTGTGAAGGACAATAAAAAGGGTTTTTTTAAATACATTAACAACAAAAGGAGGACCAGACAGAATATAACCTCATTACTTGATGAGAATGGTCCCCTCATAAACAGGGACATAGACAAAGCAGAAGTGTTTAATGCCTTCTTTGCCTCTGTCTTCAACGTTGGTGGTGGGATCTGGAACCACACAAACCCTGGGTTGGATAACCTTGACTACAGTAACAATAAACTCCCAACCGACCCTGAACTTGTGTGGGATTTGCTGCTCCATCTGAATCCATACAAGTCCATGAGGCCCG
>VWZZ01002494.1:353809-368473 GCA_013399095.1 Psophia crepitans
CCCGCGGAGCTCCCTGCCATTTCCAGGCTGGAGCTGGGCACGTTTCCCAAGGGCTCCAGGCGCGGCGGGACCAAGCCGTACCTGCGGCAACCGAATCTGGACAGCGGCCCCGGTAATACCAAGAGAAAAGGCAGCGGGCGGTGCAGGAGGAGGAGAAGCACCCCGCTGGCCACCCGGCTCCCCGCTGGCGGGGGGGGGTGCCAGCAGCCCCGCGGACCCCGGCTCTGCCGGCAGGGATGCTGCGCTGATGAGGCTGTGCAAGCAACACTTTCCCCAGCGTTTCTCGAGAAAATCCGGGATCCCAAGAACTGGGAAAGACTGACCTGCCACAGCACGGCGTTGCCTGTTGGAAATGAAATGTGTTTATCCGGGCGAGGAAAGGAAAGTGTGTTAGAGCACGGGTCAGCGGGCACACAGCAGGGACTGTGCGGGCCTGTGAGACTGGTGGCTTTCAGTGCTGAGCAACGGTGAATGTACCTCGTAGCAGCTGTAGAGTGTTTTTCTTAAAGTGCTTTCTTTCACAGTGAGGTATTTCCAGAGTAAAATGAAAACACTATGTGTATAAATAAATACATCTGTATCGACATATGTTAGCATATATATCTGTATCTACAGTGATAGATGTAGGTGGTGCTATCGTAGGTGATAATCAAAAGCACCGATATTGTTGTCTTAAAAACAGAAAGTCACAGCGTAGAACCCAGAAACAGGGTGTATACGGAGCGCTATTAGTGTGATGTAAAAACAGATTGAAAGTAAAAATTTTAAAGCAGAAGCCTGAGAAAAGAAACATACATCTCTGCAGACATTTTAATTTGCCGTAACTACAAAACATTGTAAATGGTGCTTTATACTGTGTGTTTTGAAATTAAATAGCTGAATTTGGTTGGAGATGGTGTTTCATACAATTGACAAGGAACAATATTATTGTGCTCAACATGACTCCAAACATTTTCCCCATTCAGTCTGAAGTAAATACTTCATATACTATTTCTTGTTTGTATTTTTCCTGTATCAACCATTTCCATTTCTGTCCATGGAAAGCACAGATTATCCTTCCTGTCACTGTGAAACAATTGGCTCTTCTGTGAATGCCATCTTCAGTGGTGCTTCTCCAGAAAACTGCTGGACATGGTGAACAACCTACAGTGAACACCAAGGGAAACAAGTTTACTGAGGTGTGATGAGTACCATTAATTGACCACATGCTTTGTGTCAACTAGATGATCCTTGTGGTCCCTTCCAACCCTATCCATTCTATGATTCTATGCTGGAATTCTTCTTTGAAGAAAACAGCATCCCCTAAACACTGTTGGACATTCTTCTGTAGTATGGGTGCTCAGGACTTAGCCCATCCTCTCTCTGGTCACCATGTTTCAAGGGACTTTGGCTTTGCTCATTCTATGCTGATGTACCTGACTAAATACCAAACACCAGAAAGATCACCTAATGAATTATTGAATTGAATTAATCATACAGTGAATTGCAGAATTAGCTATGCAAACATTGGTTTTCCTCATAAATATTATCATTGAATCATAGAATGGTTTGGGTTGGAAGGGACCTCAAAGTCTATCTAGTTCCAACCCCCCTGCCATGGGCAGGGACACCCCCCACTAGACCAGGGGGCCCAAAACCCCATCCAACCTGGCCTTGAACACTGCCAGGGAGGGGGCAGCCACAGCTTCTCTGGGTAACCTGTGCCAGGGCCTCACCACCCTCACAGGGAAGAATTTCTTCCTCACGTCCAATCTAAATCCCACCTCTTTTAGTTTAAACCCATTACCCCTTGTCCTGTCACTATACTGCCTAAGACACAGTCCGTCGCCAGCTTTCCTGTAGGCCCCTTCAGGTATTGAAAGGCTACGATTAAGTCTCCCCAGAGCCTTCTCTTCTCCAGGCTGAACAAGCCCAACTCCCTCAGCCTGTCCTCCTAGCAGACGTGCTCCAGCCCTCTGATCAGCTTTGTGGCCTCCTCTGGACTTGCTCCAGCAGCTCCATGTCTTTCCTGTACTGGGCACCCCAGAGCTGGACGCAGCACTGCAGGTGGGGTCTCACAAGGGTAGAGTAGAGGGGCAGAATCACCTCCCTCACCCTGCTGACCACACTGTTTCTGATGCAGCCCATAAACTGACCGTTATCTAACCATCTTTTGTCATTTGTCACTGAATACCTGCTTTACAGGATCATGAGACCAGAAGATGTTATCCCTCGCTGCTGGTTTCAAAATTAACTAGCAGGTGTTCTGGAAAATATTACAAAATTATCACTAGAACAATGCCCAGAGTCAGCTCCCAGCCTTTGTGCTTTATCAGCTGTTTAAAATCTTTCTGGTTTATGTTTTCACAAAATATTTTATGTTATCACATAAACTTTCTTGAAAATTTGCATTAGCATAAAACGAATTTTCAGCGCAAAAATGAAATTAAATTATGGTGGTGTGGCTTTTTTTTTAATATCTGCTTGCCTTTTTTGTTGAAAGAATGTGAGACATTACTGGTGCCCACTCAGAGGAAACTGCACTAGCCCAACCACTGCCAGAAATACAAGGTAAGGAAAAGTTAGAGACACCTATGAGACTTAGATCTCTAGGGTCTAAGACTGTCTTCATCAAGCTTTGAGTACTCTGTGGGACAGGATGGTGTGTGGCGCTTTGACAGGGAAGCTGTGGCTGGAATTGCATTAAACCCTCAGATATAAGAGAGGCAGTGACGTGATAAATGGTGCTGGCCTGTAGCCGCTACAGGGCAGGGGATCTGCTAGACCGTATTTAAGAGGCATGGATCCTACACAGGTCTAAATCTAATTGTATTATTCTGCTGAGCCTTGTTGTCTCTTCTCGTTCAGTCACCAGCTCTACAAGTCTGTCTTCTGACTTGCTAAGACCCATCCTGCTCTTTTGTGTCTGTAGGCTTGGAGCACTTCTGTATCTTAAAGTCTGAGAAGTCATACTTGTAAGGGTATGTGGAATACTAGAGCATTTGCTTCATTAAGTTTATCAGACCAGGACCTTTTTGGTTCAAAACAAGTCATAATGGTATAATTTGCTAGCAAACTTCAGGCTGGACTAGCTGGCAAGTAGGAGGCCCAGGATCTAGGCAGGGATATCAGACATTCAGAGGGCTCGTGCTGATACTCAAGGCATCCATGAGTGTGAGGATGCCTATGAGTATGTGAGTGTGTGTGTGTGTTTGCTAGCAAGCATCAAGCTGGACTAGCCAGTGAGTAGGAGACACATAGCTCTTGGTCAGAGCGCCAAGATCCAGGCACGATATTGAACAGGCCGAGGGCTCATAGTGATACTTGAAGGAACTGTGAATGTGCTTGTGGGTCTAGAGAGTGAGGGTGTATATGCTTTCACTTCTGGACTTCCATCTTCATCATCTGGAAAGGAGGAAGGGGACTTGGCTGTCTACACTTACATTTTATGTGAGTCCTGGTCGTTTATATGTGAGGTTGTTGAAGGTAGTGCCTTGTCTGTGGGTAGTCTGTGCAGTTGGCCCTGTCAGTGTCCTGTGCGTGGACGTGTGCGTGTGCATCTCTGGGTTGCATGCCCAACCTCACTACTGGCTGAACCTGCAAGTTGGGAAGCAGCAGCCGTGTCCACCAGCCTTCGACAGAGAGACCCTGGCTGGGCTCCAGCAGCCAAGCAGGAGGAGTTACCAGGGCTCAAGCCTGTTGCACATCCCTGAACTATACTGACATGCTATACTTGAAAAGTAAGTTGACCAAAAAGAAACTCTGGAACGGGTGCTTTCCCACAGAAAAAAACCTAGCTTGTGCAACTTGATTGTTCTTTCCTTTTACTTTATGTCTTTGTTCTGTGATTGGTTTTCACCCTTTGGCTCACTGCTGCTGATCAACTGCTTACGGGAACAATCACGAGCTGTCTTGGAAAAGCACCTTGCATGTGGAAATCCTAGACATCAGCAGATACTGTCTGAGTTCTCTTTTTCTTGGAGTTGTTGTAGGATGTTCAACTTCTGCTGTGTCAAAAGCAATAAAACAGCATCCTGAAAAATTACTTTCACCAAAAAAAAAAAAGCAACAAAAAGCTCCAAACACCAAACTGAGGAGAGATAAATTGCAGGGACAAATTAATTGCTGAGTGCTATGTCAAAGCAAAGAAGCCCATTAAACCCACTTCAGTGAATGTCAGTATACATAAATCCAGATCAGGACAGTAGCAAACTGATATGGCTTAATAGAAAGGATGGACAAGGGACATGGATCATCTTTATTTACAGCAAGATTGCTGAGAAATAATATGTACAGAAAATACCCGCATTTGCCAGTCTTGGGTCTTAAATAATGAGTTTGAATGATGCTGCTAGTCAGGAGGATCATGGGATCATAAGATAATTCAGGTTGGAAGTAACTTCTGGATACCGTCAGCTCCAATCTGCTGCTCATAACAAGGACAGCTATAAGGTCATAATTGGTTGCTCAACTATGAGGACATATATGGTTGCTCAGTGGCCTATCCAGTCAGGTCTTGAAACCCCTTGAGTATGTAGACTACCCAACTTCTCTGGGTAATGTGATCTAAAATTTTACTGACCACATCATGAAAATGTTTCTTATTATGTCAGTTGGATACTCTCTTGTTCATGTCTTCAGTTTATGCCTGTTGCTTTCTCATCTTCCTACCACTCCAAAAAGCCTGGTTCCATCATCTCAATAACCTCCTTGTAGGTATTGGAAAGCCATTATTAAGTCCCATCAAATCCTTTTCTCCAGGCTGAACAAGCCCAGTTCCTCAGCTTCTCCTCACAGACCAAGTGCTGCAGTCCGCATACCTTCTCCGTGGCCCTCTGTTGAACTCACCCCAGTTTATCAACATCTTTTGTACTGGATACAGTGTTCTAGATGCTGTCTAAGCAGCATTGAGTAGAGGGATAAATAATTTCCTTCAATCTGCTGGCTAGGCTACCATCAATACAGCCCAAGATGCTGTTGGCCACCTTTGCTGCCAGGGCAGACTTGGTTCATGTTCAGCTTGCTGCCTACAAAGACCAGCAGGTCTTTTTCAGCAGAGCTGCTAGCCAGAGAGTCAGTCCCCAGCATGTGTCATTGCAAGGGATTCTTCCTTCACAGATGCAGGACTTTGTATTTGTTCATGTCAAATTTCGTAAGGATCCTGTCAGCTCATTCCACCAGCATGTCTAGATCCCTTTGGATGGCAGCCCTGTTGTCAAGCGGTGTCATAGACAAACTTTTAACAAGCACTCTATCACCTCCTCCAGTCTATTTCTCTTGGTCATAAATATGTAGGGCTGCAGGTCTCCATCTGAGGGGCACAAGGAGAAGTGTCCTCGTGAATAACAATGAAAAATATGATATCCATGGAGCTGGAAAAGGGCAGGCCAAAAGAGGTAATGATCCCGTATGCCAAGAGATGGGATAGAATCTGCAATAAACTGTCAGCTCTTTCTTGTTCTGGCCCATAGGTGACTATCCTTTTTTATGCTAAAGAATCATTAACTAAAATGTATGAACTCTTTTAGCAATAGGTGAGATCCTGATGGTCTGTGGAGTAACAAACATGAAGATCCAGGTGGCAATACACTAACGCACCTGGTAGAAGAGCACCACTTTATACTCTTCAAACCTGTCATTCATCTACAGTTATCAGGAACACGTAAGGAGCTCCTCAAACTGTCAGAATCATTAGTAATAAGCCACCAGGGGAAAGATATCTCAACCACTAAATTCAAAAAGAGATTTTTTTTCTAGATATCTTTTCTCAACACCTTCTTCTTCTAGGATAAAGGTTCCCTCTCTTGTGCAGCATACATACAAAACTTCCAAAGATTTTAATACTAAAGCTAACAAAAAGTGTACTAAGACTGGCATCTCAAAAATCCAATTGTTGAAAAGTGACAGCATAGTACAGATAAAATTCCACGTCACTCTGGTATACATCCAGATGAGGTTAAGAGGCATAACACAAGCGTTAGGTGCAGTCTGCTGCCTCAGCCCAACCAACAGTTCACGCAGCAGTCACCCTGTTCACCTGCCCACTTGAAGGCCAGTCTCCATTGTGTTCATCTGACAAAGGTCCACCATGAGCTGCTGTTACTACAGGGCACAGCACTGTGCTAAAGAAAGATACGAGCTTGGATCCCAGAGTTGTGTATACGTGTTGGTACGGTACAGTCACAGTGCTAGGAGGAGCTGATTTACAACAAGGCTAATTAACTCTGGCACGTTACATCAATTTAGGTTCCAGAGCAGGGTTGGTTTTTTTCGCCATGTGACACTGCCATGCAGAAGCAAACTCATCGGCACCACTGAGGCTGGATTCCCCAATGGTGTATGCTCACTAGCCTGCAGGGCTCGTAGGAGCGTCTCTGTTGGTATCTTAGCAGGAGACTCTTGAACGTGTCTGGCCTGAAAAAGCACCCTGCAGATAACCTGTCCTCCGAAAGGCGGTGAAAAGAACTAATATTTCACAAGCAGAACCAACCACAAAACAAGATCAGGCTGGTTCATCTCACCACCAAATGTAAAAATTAGGCTCAAGGTCAGATCTTGTCTGCCAGGAAACCAGCTGACAAGCAGGCATATCTGCTTTACCTTCCTTGTAATATGTGTAACTTTGTAATGCATGTGCAAGGTGCTAATAATCAGCTGCTATAAAATAGGATTTATCAAAAGCAGTGCTCCCTTGTCACTAATGCCAAGGTTCCACCTGGAGGCGTGATGAGCTCTTCACACGCTCACCATTTAACGACTAAAGCATGGAGAGAACAGAGCACTGGAACAGCTGGTCACCTGTTACTATTCCTTAGCATCTCAAAATTTAATTTCAATTTTTAGATTATTTTCTTCTTGTTAAGCTGAAAAATTTATTTGTGAAGCATTTGTACCACTTTGTTTTAATTCATTCGCTGATATTTTCAGGTATGATATTTTCAGACAGCCTCTTCTAAACGCAGTTCTTTGGAATAGTTTGTTTTCTGGAGCTAGTTCCTCATACAATATTGGTTCCCAGCTCAGTGGGTGAATATGTGATGTATGATAACAGAAGCAATGTACTTCCAGTACATTTTTTGCGACAAGGTCAGATTTGACAACTTGAATGATCCCATCAGAAACAGTGTTGTGAAGGTGGAATGAAACTACATTTTTCCACCACAGGTTTGGACAAACATTGATAAACCAGAGGAGTCTTGAGAGGAGCAAGTCACACCAAACCTTCCTGTATATCTTAAAAGAACTCACATTTCTCAGACATCTCACTCCTGAAGGAAGAGATATTGCAGAAGACCAGGATCATAAGATACTATATTATATGCTAACCATGTCCTGGGCTGCATCAGAAATAGTGTGGTGAGCAGAGCGAGGGAGAGGATTCTCCCCCTCTACTCCGTTCTTGTGAGACCCCACCTGGAGCACTGCATCCAGCTCTGGGGTCCCCAGTACAGGAAAGACATGGAGCTGCTGGAGCAAGTCCAGAGGAGGCCACAAAGCCGATCAGAGGGCTGAAGCACCTCTCCTACAAGGACAGGCTGAGTGAGTTGGGTTTGTTCAGCCTGGAGAAGAGAAGGCTCTGGGGAGACCTAATTGGGGCCTTCCAGTACCTAAAGGGGCCTACAGGAAAGCTGGACAGGGGCTGTTTATCAGGGAGTGCAGTGACAGGACAAGGGGTAATGGGCTTAAACTAAAAGAGGGGAGATTTAGATTGGACATTAGGAAGAAATTCTTCCCTGTGAGGGTGGTGAGGCCCTGGCACAGGTTGCCCAGAGAAGCTGTGGCTGCCCCATCCCTGGCAGTGTCCAAGGCCAGGTTGGATGGGGCTTTGGGCACCCTGGTCTAGTGGAGGGTGTCCCTGCCCATGGCAGGGGGGTTGGAACTAGATAGACTTTGAGGTCCCTTCCAACCCAAACCATTCTATGATTCTATGACTCTATGACGCTGTTATAAGCTATATATATTATATAATATTCTGTATCATTGTCCTGGTTTACAGCTGGGATAGAGTTAATTTTCACACAAAGCTGGGAGGGAACATAGCCAGGACAGCTGACCCAAAAACAGCCAAAGGAATATTCCACACCTTATGACATCATTCTCAGTATATAAAGGGGGCTGGCCGGGGAGTAGGGATCACTGCTTGAGAATGGGTTGGGCATCGGGTTCTGGGCAGTGAGCAAATTACATTGTGTATCACCCGCTTTGTATATTCTTCTATTAGTGTTGCTATTGTTATTTTCCTCTCCCTTTGCTGTCTCAGTGAACTGTCCTTATGCCAACCCATGAGTTTTACCTTTTTCTTCCAATTCTCCTCCCCACCCCACTGAGGGGGGCAGGGGATGGGGGTGACCGAGCAGCCATGTGGTGCATAGCTGCTGCTGGGCTAAACCACAACAATCGTATATCACATATTATAATATGTAATATATTATTCACACCCTTTCCACAGGGTGCACCGCCTGTTGTGAACTGTGGTAATGGGGCCTCTGAAGTGTCGGTATTTGGTGCGAATGTCGCAGCATTGGTGTAGCAATGGGTGGAGGGTGCATGTTGGCATCGGCTGGCTTCCTTCCTCCAGCCTCTCCCCACACAGTGTGGGGAAACTAAGCAGGCTGCAAGATTGACTGAAATGTGGTGTTTCTACAGGATAACATGTGGCTCATATTTTTACAAGGTACATAAGGTTGTTTCTGCTGAAGTTGCTAGAAGAGCTAGTGGTGAAGCCTAATAGCACACGTGGCATTTCTGGCCTCTTCTGTTGGCAGTGTGAATGTGCCAGTGGTGCTCAGGAGGCCTGAGAAGGCTCGTAGTGTGAGTACAGAAGAGGCCACAGCCTGGGACACAATACTCAATCTAAAAATTGCACTGTAAATGGATATAAACAGAACTAAATGCATATCTATCTATATAACCAGTATAGAGGGACACAGATAGAAGGGTACAGAAGGCCATGAGAACATCCTGCTCTTGTTTGTGTCCAGCAGCTTGGCTAAACAATATCCTAGTAATTGAATCCTCCTACACAGGGAGAAACACACACACACCCATGCACTGATTTCTCCTAGAAAACCCTTCTCTGCCCTAACTTTTATTTCAGGACACCTGCAATCTCATTCTCCAAGGTTTTAACACCACAGGTACCAGCACAGCGGCTGTTCTCTTGCTTTGCAGGTCAAGTCAAGGTTCCTGTCAACGTCAAGTGACAGCAAAAATGAGGAAAAAAAATGTGAAGAATATCCATACTGAGGTTAAATTAAATGCTCATACAATTATCTGCCTTCCAAAGCAAATTATGTCCTTTCATTGAAAACATGGAAGGGGGTGGCCAGAACTTGAAAAACACTGAGTCCTGCTGGCATGCCCATGGTTCCTCAGGTAAGTTGGAACCAGCAGGTAGCCATTATGTACCATAAACTGAAATGTCTTTGGTATTTATATTATAATATAGTTGAGCAAGAAGGGAGCCCGTAGTTAGGGTAAAAGAGCTAACCTGAAGCAAGTGGGCATTGTTGTTCACCAACAGGTACTGTCACTTGGCTCCACAGGTTCCTGCAGGCATGCTGAAGAAAGTCCTTCTCTCGCAAAAGGAAGCTCTATAGGTAAAAGGGTGAGAATATAGCATAGATGCTTTTTTCCAAGCAACTAGCATAGTAAATGAGAAATGTAGACTAATGTTTGAGACATCTCTCTCTTGTCTCCTTCCAGAAACAACTGTTACCCTTTCCCTAGAGCTTTTGTTTTCCTCAGTCTCAACTGCAGCTCCTTTCATGTGGAGTCCTGTGGTGATATCTGAGTGACATGACCAAGGCAGAGGTGACTGGATTCAGTTTTTCCATGTTTATAGAGATCTTCAGGCAGTCAGATATTTCAACATTGAATTACACTGTGTTTCAGGGTTTTGACAAATAAACTAGAACCTTTTTGTAAAACTCATTACTGTGTCTGCAGGTGGACATGTAGAAATATGAAGTTTAGAGAAATTAAAAGCTTATGCAATGGATTGTAAAGGTACATTTGATCACCTGGAACTAGACTTTGTTACTTTCTTTTTCTGAAACACTTAGAAATGTGCTGAATGGCTCGTAATACACTAAGTTTTCAGTTATGACTAAACAACATTGTCAAAATGCAAGGATGACCTCTTGACAGATGTTTTCTTTGCAACTACTTTCACAGCCTCATCCTATCTTTGCTATTTCAAAGTTAATTTCCCATTAGGGACCGCAAGAAGTCAGTTGTCATGCTACAAATGAGACCTGCAAATAGATGATAGGCAAGTGGGAGAATTTGCACAACCGTACTTTCATTTATAGTTTTGTCATTTACTGTGGCAAGATTTAGACTGAACTATGTATCACATAAATTACCTGTTTTTGTTGTCTTTGAAGTTTACTCTATTATACTGGCTGCCTAGTAATACACATGTTCCCCAAACTAAACTGTTGATGTATTAAGACATTAAAAAAGCTCCATGCAGTTCATTATGAGACTTCATCTTGATTGATCTTCATCTGTACACTACAGATAATTTCTGGATGAAACAGCTGGATACATCTTCCTTCATTCTGAGCCATACAGACTCAAGTGAGATGAGAAGAATTATAAAGGTCACAGTAAGCCATAATAAAACCCTTCATCATATGTTAGCAGAGCTCAGATGCTTCAGAGCAATGATTTCTCTGCATCTCCTGCAAACATGCAGAAATAATGAATGAACTTATACTAATGATGTCTTGAATCCACAAATACTCCCTAGGAGGATGTGAAAAACATAAAAGGTAGAGGTTCAAATTAAATCCTCCTCTCTTTTTCTTTTTTTTTGTTATCTTTTCAACCCTTTCCTCTAAAAGTCAGGGTTTTGCACAGCACTGTCGTAGTGACATCAAAACAAACTTCAGATGAGCTCACTTTACTCTCAGTAGCAGTCTAACCATACAGCAGCAGAAACTCTCTTCGAATTAGACCATATGGGATTTTGTGGCCGCTACCTGCTAGCTAAAGAAATACCATTGTATTACATTGTAGCACTTCGTACTACACTCCATGTGTGATAAATTCTCAGTGTCTCCTAATTTCTTAATATTAAAAAACCCCAGAGATTAGAGAACATTCATGCTTTGTTATTAAATGGTTATTTTACAAAATTTGTTTTATAGAAGCTTTTTTTATAGATATTATCAGCTAGAAAGTCTGAAATGGCTCCTCTGCTACTCTATTTTCTATTTTTTCTATTCATTTTCTTCTAAACATTTAACTTTTCACCTCTTTCGAGATTTTTCTAATCAATTGTGCTTAGGAGATGCTAGGTTTTCCTCAGTTTTTCCAGAAATCTTTTAAATCTTCTCAATGAGATTTTAAATCCAGAGATTCTGGAGGAACAACTAAAAGGCAGCCGGTTACATGGAAAAGTTAGCATGTAATAGATCAGAGGCAAAGGTAGAATATGCCAGTTGCTCTGAATGATCTCTTTAGCTTGATGAACTAAACGTGAGTGTATTCCTGGGGTTTAAGGGAGGAGGCTAGGACAGGGACTGATTGTACACCACACCGTCAGGGAAAACCCTCCTTCGGGGAAGCACATAGGTGATGTCAAACCCATGACTACCTACACGTCAGTGGGAGAAGCTGAACGTTTGATTCACTCTCGTGTACTTGAAGCTGACTCAGGCAAACCAGGGCCTCAGCTGACCCTCACATTATGGATATGCACGCTTACAGCAGAGTTATTGGCTAGTTTGTTATGGAAATATCCCTGTCTCTCTCCCTCCCTCTTTCTTCGCAGCTTCTCAGGAAAAACATCCAAGTGCCCCCTCACCCAAATGTTTTACGAGTTTCTGACCCAGTCAGGGTAAGAAATACATCTGGTACACATCACAGGTGCTATCCAACATTGAATTCCTGGTCAAGCCCTACTTTCAGAATTCCTGAGAGATTGTCTATCAGGGAAAGAAAATGTACCCTGAGTGTTGGGAACAGATCAGAGAAAACAGTAGTTGCTTCAGCTCATAGCAAATTTCTCTGCCTCACCCGAAAAGTTAGCACATTTCTATTTGCATACAGTAGCTCTACTAATATTTGACTGCATAGAACAATTAATTGTTTAAAGCATTTGCGATCTAACAGGTGTGCACTGTTCCTTGCCTTTCTTTGTCCCTTTCCTGCTCATCAACAATTGCAACTTCAAAGCAAAATTTCACTGTAGGGTCACCAGTTAGGAAAACAGGTTGCTGCTAACCCAAGATAAGCATAAGAAGATTGCAAATTGATGCTGTTAGGAGGTTAATTTGCAGGAGGTGCCAAGTGTTTCACTGATGTTATCTCATGTGCTTCTCTCAACACTGAGGTTACTCAGCCATCCTTGCTTTCACAATGATTTCAACCACTTGCCCTCTCACACTCGCAGAGTTGAGTCACACATCTAAACTCTACAGAGAGTGCTCTGAGTAAACAAAAAAGCATCCTGACCACCTAACTCCAACTTTTGTGTAGTCTCTGAGCAGAGGATTCTCTTATTTTGGCTTTTTTCCACCCAACTTACTCCCTTGTTACACTCATTTTGGAGAGTAGCTGGTGCACTCACTATTGCTGTAAAGGTTTTACCCCACCCCAAGCTTAATGGTATTTATCATACGCAACAACCAAGAGAAACTGAAGAATTTTAGATGTCTATGAGTTGTCTCTTTCTCACTCCATCCTGTCAGTGGACAAGAAGTTGAACATGAGCTAATCACGCGACTGTGTGTCGGAGAAGGCCAGCTGCATACTGCACAGCATGAGGACAGAAGTAGCAGCAGAGTAAGGGAAGAGTTTATTCCCATCCTCTCTGCACCGATGAGGCCACATCTGGAATACAGCATCCGTTTCAGATGCACTATTACGAAAGAAATGTGAACAAAGTGGCAAGAGCCCTGCACAGGCCACTGTACCATGTACGAAGAGAGGCTGAAGGATCTGGTACTGTTCAGCCTAGAGAAGACAAGGCTAATTGCTCTCAGAGGTGCATAGCAGAAGGCAATGGTCATAACAGGCAACAGGGAAACTCTGACTGAAAGTAAAGAAAAAATGCTCCCCACAAGGGTTGTTCAGCCCTGGCAAAGATGCCACAGAAGCTGGGGAACCTCCACCCTTGGAGTTATTCAGAAATCACCTGGAGAAGGCCCTGAGTAACCTGATTGTGTTCGAAGGTAGCTCTGCTTGTGAACAAGGGCTTGGACTAGAAAGGTCCCTTTCAGCCTAAATCTTTCTGTCAGTAACTCTAACAAAGACTAAAAAGTCTTAGTCACTCTGTGGAAAATTTGATCCTTTGTTCAATTCTAATAAAAAAGTTTCATCATCATTGCAAGTCACATGTGCAGTAACCTGGGGCTTACTGTTTTGACCTTTATAAAGTCCATTTCCCCAGTGTCAGTCTTCCCTCCCAATTCCTCCACAGGCTCTCACTTGCTATCTTCTCATTCTAATTCGCAGGGCTCCATCGAAGTGTCAAAGTCCATCTCCACCTTTATTTTCTCCTCCTGTTACTGAAAAATCTTCAAGAATCCTTTGCTAGATTTTTTGACCTGACAGTTTCTCATTTGTTTATATTCTGTCATTTTTATAAAAAAAAAAGCTCTGCAATAGCAGATGCAAAGTTTCTGACTCACCCCCATCCATACCCCTCCCTAAAATTTTCCTTTGCTGTGACACCTATGAGGAGTATACAATATTTACTGACACAGTGCTGACACCAGCCTACAGCCCCCTGTTATGTGCCTCACTTAAATTCCTGCATTTGGCTCCTGACTGCAAAAGTTTTGTGGGATTGCACTCCTCTCTGGTGCATGAGTAGCTGTGTCTATGACATGCCAAAGAGAGGCTGAGAGTTATAAAAACATTTATTTAGGCTGGAAGGGACTTCTAAGGTTTTGTATTTGAAGCCACTCCTCATGACAGGATGGAGATTTTGTGAAATCTATGTAAGATCTCTAAAAACTCCACAGCTGCTTCCATCAATAATTGTGGTGTTTCTCTTGAAACAGAGAACAGATTCCTTCCTTCCTCTTTTTGTGTTTGAAGACTGTTCTCAACTCTTCTTATTAACTCCTTCAGGCTAAGCAGTTTTAGCTTGGTCAACCATTCCTTAAAAATATGTTCATGCTTTCAGGAAAAACCCTCAATATTTTTGCTGCTAAGTCCAACCACTAAACCATGTCCCTAGGGCCGACATCTACAACATCTTTTAAATACCTCCAGGGCTGGTGATTCAACCACTTCCCTGAGCAGCCTGTTCCAATGCTTGATAACCCTTTCGGTGAAGAAATTTTTCGTAACATCTAATCTAAACTTCCCCTGACGCAATCTGAGGCCATTTCCTCTTGACCTATCACTCATTACTTGGGAAAAGAGACCAAGACCCACTTCACCACAACCTTCTTTCAGATAGTTGTAGAGGGCAATAAGGTCTCCCCTCAGCCTCGTCTTCTCCAGACTAAACAGTCCCAGTTCCCTCAGCAGATCCCCACAGGACTTGTGCTCCAGACCCTTCACCAGTGTCCTGGTTTCAGCTGAGAGAGAGTTAATTTTCTTTACAGCAGCCAGTACAGGGCTGTGGTTTGGGTTTGTGCTGGAAGCAGCGCTGATAGCGGAGAGATGTTTTTGCTGTTGCTGAGCGATGCTCACACAGAGCCAAGGCCTTTGCTGCTTCTC
>VWZZ01002494.1:369398-395663 GCA_013399095.1 Psophia crepitans
GTGTTTAAAGAAAGGTTGGATGTGGTACTTAGGGACATGGTTTAGTGGGTAATAGGTGGAAGGGGGACGTTTGACTAGGTAATCCTGGAGGTCTCTTCCAACCTTAATGACTCTATGATTCTATGAGTACAGGGGGACGATCACTTCCCTGCTGCTGCTGGCCACATTATTCCTGATACAGGCCAGGATGCCGCTGGCCTTCTTGGCCACCTGGGCCCACTGCTGGCTCATGTTCAGTCAGCTGTCGGCCAAGACCCTCAGGTTCTCTTCCACTGGGCAGAAGATGATCTATGTTAGTACACAAGCTTTGATATACAGAAGATAGTACCTGAAATGGAAATGAAAAAAAAAATGGGTAGGAGTTTTCAGAACGCTAGAGAATAGAGACATTTTACAAGTGCCAGTTGTAAAGCTAGAGGAGAGAAAGTAGTGTTGAAGAGAAAGGTTTGTTACCCTAGAGCTATTGAAACATTTCCTGCAAGGGGCTGAGGCAATGGGAAGTGCAGGGAAAGTGGCCATGACTGTGTCAGTTGGTAAGAAAAAGAGAACAACGGCTGCAGGAAGCCTCAGGGAGCTGATAGAGGCAGCCAGCCTCACCACAGATACCACCGCTTCAGCTGGACATCGCTGCCACAGGTCCTCAGCTGCACAAAGTGTTACTGCAAGAGTGAAAGGGCAACCCGGTGGCCTAGCAGCTGCCTCTCCAGGGGCAGGGACTGCGGGACAGTGACAGGTATTTGGGAATTAAGTACTGCGTGTTACCTTGTTTACCTCCCTACTGTTTTGGACTTCTCTTTTCTTCCTTGGATGATAATAATACATTTCACTAAGCCAAGTGTTTCATCCTTGCAAGCACAGGAAATTAGCTACCTGACTACCAGAAAGCTGTGTTGATTGTTCCCAAGTCTCCAGATAAGGTCTTGTGCTCATGGTAACCCCTTCAAAATCTTACCTGGACCTTGCTGTTCTTGACAGAAGGGTTGCCTTTACAAGTGGCATGGGCAGGAAGCAAAACATGTAAAAGAGCTAATGTAGGTTGCAGGAGACAGCTGAAGCTATGCATAACAAGCCAATCAAACAGGTATTTGCAGACCTTTTTTTTTTTGTATTTGAATATATGCCCTGCCTCCTGGTTTTATCCAGTAGGTATAAATGCAATGGATAATTTTATAGAATAAATGCAAGTGACAGAAATCCCTACCTCCCTCCCTCTGCCCCTCCTTCCTTCACTACATGTTTTCAACGCTTGCTTAGACATAGCAAGTGAGAGTAGTTACAGAGTCTTTTGAAAGTAAATTGAACCTTTCCAAAGTTAAATGCAGACAATTTCTGATATCCCTGAAGAAAAAAATAAATCCCTTTAACTGGGTTTGCCCAGGTTAATGGTAGGTAACTCATCTGGCCATTTGTATCTTTTACTTAAAAGAAGTAAAAAGTGTTACAGCAAAATGAAATACAACTAAGACTATTGCTGCTAAGGGCAACCATTGCGTAGTCCTCCCCCTGTATTAGTTAACGTATATCTAAACAACGTATGCATTGTGTACAATCACCATGTGATTGTCAAGAACTAGAAGCATAACTGATAAATTGCTAGTTTGAGCAGCAAGTCTTGAAGAATCATTTGGACTTGCCAAAAGTACCAGAAACTAGCGGAAAGGTAATTCTGGCAGGGGGAAACGCGGTCAGTGACCCATGGACCACCTACCCCAATTATACCACCAACCCAAAAGATAAAAGCGGAGAAAAGAACTGGGCGTGCATTCTAGTTTGCATGCTAGATGAAGAAATCTAAACCAATCATTGTAACTGGGAGTGTACTACCTTCTAATATTTGCATATAAATATAATGAAGAAACAGGTGTTGAGCGTGCTTGATTTGTGGAAATCCAGCCAGCGCCCAGGCCTGAATAAAAAGCAGTATCTCTGCTGTGTGTGAGGGAATTCGCTTATCGCACACCAGGTAATGAATCCGCTTTTCGGACCACAAAAGCATGAATTTAAGAGAAGTTTCTATTCCTGTTAAAAGCCAAAAGATGTTACACTCTCAAATGCTATGCTACAAGAAACTTCATATCAGTGTCAATAACCCAAAAATGACATGAACATGGATGTTTCTTGCATCTTCAATTTTTTTCCATTGTACATATGAAACCATTCCATAATCTTCAGTTCCTTTCATACATTTGGGTTTTTTCCCACCGTGCGTAACTACATTCAGGTGCTACCCACTCTATTCCTAATAAGGAGCTATAAAAGCATCATTCTTGTATCCTTTAATACCAAACCCATAAGCCATCCACCTTTAGCTGTAACAATGCTAAAGTTTTACCACAGACATACTTGGGTCTACACAGCCTTACACCATAATATAGGGTGTAATAATATATTTCCTCCTCAGTCATCCATCGATAGCAGAAAATTTTAAATGTTCATTTTGCTGATACTCAGAGCTTTAGAGACTCTTTTTGGTGATACAAGGAATTTCTAGGTGTATTGATAGCTTGTTGCAATGGAACGACTGTAGATATGAAAAGAGTAATATGAAACTAAGATAACCTGATGTGAAACCGGGCAAAGTTCACTGTATTGCTAAACTCACAGATTCACAGAGTGGTGGAGGTTGGAAGGGACCTCTACAGATCATCTAATTCAACCCCCATGCCAGAGCAGGATCACCTAGAGTACATCACACAGGAACAAGTCCAGGCGGCTTTTAAATGTCTCCAGAGAAGGAGACTTCACCAACCCTCTGGGCAGCCTGTTCCAGTGCTCCGTCACTCTCATGGTGAAGTAGTATTTGCTCACGTTCAGGTTGAACCTTCTGTTTTCCAGTTTATGGCCACTGCCCCTCATCCTGTCACTGGACACCCCTGAGAAGAACCTGGCCCCATCTTCCTAACACCCACCCTTTAGATATTTATAAGAGTTGATGAGATCCACCCTCAGCCTCCTCTTCTCCAAGCCGAACAGCCCCACACGTCCTGGAATCATCGGATTGCAGATGTACCAGAGGAAAAATCTGCATGTTTAAGATATGACCACTGATGGCAAGACAGGTGTCTACTCATTTTATGTGATACGTAAAGTCTCCAGGCGAGAGTTTGGCTAGGACCACAGCAATACTCGGCATGCTCACCAAGACTTTATGTCTGGTTGAGGCAAGCCTGAACCTAATCTTACTGACAAGTGAGAATGGGAGGAGGTTAAACCTTCCAGGAGAGATCCACGAAAAATGTTTACCAGTGGCTGCATGACCTGTTCTCTGAATACCCAGAGATACCTCATCATGAAAGGGCAATATTTATCTATAGCAAACCGTAAACAACCCATAAAATAGACCCATTGTTACTTTCAATAGCTTTTTTAATGGCAACAACTCAAAATGGAACACAAAAAATGGCAGAGGCCATGCTAAAGCAAAAGTATTGTAAAACAAGTTACAAAGTAAGTGATGCTGGTTATACGCTCGCATTTGGTTTATGCATCTAGCAGCAGAAGCAGCATGCAACGCTTTTACGTTACACAGTACAGGACATTGGAACGCCAGCTGCAGGTGCAATAGGTTGCACCCCCCTGGCACGTCCTGGCTCTTTGCGTGTCTCTCATTTGACCAAATACGATAGTTCTTGCATCTGTGGGGATTTTGGGGAGGGAGAACAGTGCAAGGCAGGATCAAGAGATACAGATCTGCAGTGCAGCGTGAGAGCGAGCTCTCCCACCCAGGGCTTCTGTGATGCAGGGGGAAAAAGCAATACAAGCATCGACAGAGATCTAGGTCTCAAATTTCTTGCTGGGGCTGGATGTCCCCTCAGCGCTGCAAGATTTGTGATCTAACAGTCACAGCTGTTGCCGGGGAGAAGGGGACGCAGGAATGAAAGCTTGTCATTGAAATTGATGGTGTTGTAATTTGGAAGGTGTTCGTGTTGTCGCGCAATGTAACGAAAGCCACTTCCATCACTGTGCTCACACAACAGCCAGACACCTCTCTGAACTTTGTGAGAAGATATGATGTCATTGTCGTATCCCCTACTCAGATTGGTTGCTTCTGTTACCACCCTGCTCCTCCCTTGATAATTGATATGTTCATAGAGAGTGATCTGGGGATTGTGAAGGTTTTCAGTGATCACCTGCAGAGAACTGATCTTGTCATTCAGCTCTCCACCAACCGAGCTATGTTCTCCCTCCTCAAATACCAGTAACATGCCTGTATAGTTGATGTGCTCATAAGCCACCCAAGGCTGGCCAATTACTTTCACTGAGGAGATACAATCATTCCAATCTACAAGTTTTAGATTGTCAATGTCACTGGTGAATTCTCTGGAGTAACCCTGGAAGTTGGCATGCTCATAGATGATGATTTTCCCCATCTCAGTAGGACTTCTGTGGTTTGGATTTCTGGCTGTAGGAGCTGGATGACAGCCTGCAGAAAAAGAAAATGGAAAATAGGCAATGCTTGTAAGAAGCCTTTTTGCACCAGACACAAAATGCTGGATAGGGTGGTAAAAAAAGGAAAAAAAGGACAAGTAAAAACATTTTTAGCAGAGGATAAATGTAGCAGCAGCAGTAAAGAGTGCATGACATAGAAATTGGAATTTGGAAGAAAAAAGTAAAATGAGATGCGTACATCAAAACTATCCAGTTTTATTTAGTTTAACATCTTATTGGTATATCCTAGATAATAATGAAATATATAACTGGTGATAAATCTTTCAGTTGATAATTGACACTGCATTTGAGGATTATTTTAGAAACTGGTATTCATTGTTTGGACAAGATTTCATGATCCACAAGTAAAGAAGTAGTGAGACATTCAATTGATTTCTAAATGAAAGTGCATTTTGTACTGTAAGCACGAAAAAAATCTATTCTGTTAAGGCCAGAACTGAACTTCTAGACTCAATGAAATACCTTATTTCTCTTTTTATATGAAATTCTATTGAAATCAAGAGATTCCTGTTCTTGGTGTAAGCTGAAAAGCAATCAAGTTCAAAGCATCAGCTCTTTGAGTCAGACTAAATTTCAGGTTGTAAATGTCTTTTTGTAGCAAATATTCATATCTAATTCCACAGTCATCTGGACTTAGATAAAGAATCACCATATTTATTAGCAACAGCTGCAGGAACAGAAACAAGCAGCCAATTAAGATAGCTGCGCCCTTTCTAAATCACATAACACCCATCAAAGTAAAGTTTTAGATTTCAGGGCAAATACATCTGAGTGAAAGAAACAGTTACTCTAGTTGATTCTGGGAAGGGGTGGGAGAAGATCATATATGCCCAAGTAAGATTAAAAGTCAGACTAAAATTGCAAGACCTGAGTAATATAATCAACATTAAAAAAAACACCCTCACTTAAATCTCACTTTTAAAAAAACAAATCTCAGTATGTGATTCAATACATTTAAGCATTTTTTCACAGTTATAATTGAATTTATGGAGGCTGCAGCTACCCGAACTTTTAATTTATCATTATTAGGTGCATTAGTATAATGACCTTCTGCCTGCAGAAAAAGTAATAATAAAACAGTTAATTTTGCTGACACAACATAAAGATCTTACGTCCAAGATTAATTTGTAAAATATTCTCACTTTCTCCCGTTGGAATTTTGTAGCAGTGGCTCTCTCCACCCTCTCTCTTTGTCAAGTACGTTTATCCTGCAGCTCTCTTCTCATTACCTGAAAAACACATAAAGTTTCTGCAGAGACACCAGATCCTCACATACGTGTTGCAGATCTCATCCTAACACTTAAACCTCTTTTCTCTTCAACTTCATTCCACAGTAGCTGCCCAAGAAGCCATTGAAAGTTTTCATCTAAAAAGCGTGCATCTCACCTTGATGTCGACATCTCAGATGGGGAGAGCTGTCGGCACTTTCTCTGGTCCGGCGCTGCTGTTTGCAAGAGGCGGCTCACTTGCCTGTATTTGTAGGTTGCACAGGAATCTTGTGAAATACCCCATTTGACAGAAATGAGAAGTGGCCTCAGGGATTAAGAATAATTAAATTTCTTTTGATTTTGTTCTTCCTACAAACAGCCACCCTATTGCTCTGGCCTGAAAGTCCATTGAAGAGCAAGTGTCTTCGTAAACCTTAGAGTTTTAGAATCACAGAATGGTTTGGGTTGGAAGGGACCTCAAAGCCCATCTAGTTCCAGCCCTCCTGCCATGGACAGGGACACCCTCCACCAGACCAGGGTGCCCAAAGCCCCATCCAACCTGGCCTTGAACACTGCCAGGGATGGGGCAGCCACAGCTTCTCTGGGCACCCTGTGCCAGGGCCTCACCACCCTCACAGGGAAGAGTTTCTTCCTAACGTCCAATCTAAATCTCCCCTTTTAGTTTAAACCCATTCCCCCTTGTCCTATTGTCACATTAATAGGTGAAGTAATTCGGCAGAAAATAAACCCCCTTGTGTTCCAGCTTATCCTCAGATGTCAGAGGGGCTGGGGGCAGCTGGGCTTAGATTCTGAGTTATGCCCAATTAGCACTATCAGCCCGGTCGCATTCACTTTATTGAACTATCATGATTACGGTCACACTAATAGTGCACTGCACCTCCTGTCCAGCTGCGATCTATGGACTCACACAACCAGATTGAAGAGTTTTGTTGGCGCCCACCAAGAAACGTGTGCAGCTGGCTACGTGAATAGTGCAGTTTATCAAAGCAACAGAGACACAGGTTCTTAGGGACTGCCAGTGACAGTAGACTGTCTGCAAAGGCACGTGCAAATAATGACATTACAAACAGTATAGCGTGCGAAATTAGGAAAGTAACTCCCGAGATTTTCTAAGTTTCCCCAATGAAGCACTCAGTATAGTCTGGATCTTACCCAAAGGCATCCCTATGGAGGCAAAGAGAGGCTCAGCCCGTCGACTGATCCCCAGAGTCAGAGGTGATTTACAGCGTTTGTCTGCGATGGTGTCCTCCCAGACTTGTCCACGATGATATCTTCCCTGACCCCCCTCTCTCTCAAGCCAATTTTATACTATTTCTTACCTACAGGTGGAGCTTGAGTGACTCTAGTCATACATACCTTTCATTATGATTGGTGTAAATTTCTCTCACTTCAATTTTAAAGATATAGTTTAAGAAAATTCAGAGCGCAAACTCAAGGAGGGGTGGCCAGGCTTCGGAGGCAGGTAGCCTTTGGGATGGAGGTGTGTTTTGGTATTATAATGGCATTCTAATGAGCAAAGTTCACACAAAAGACAGCATTTTGTCAAAATATGACGGACTGTTGGCCCAGGGTGTCAAGTATGCAGCTTATCAATTCCATAGTACCATCAATTTCCCATCTCTGCAGTGTTATCACAGAGCCTGGCCATGGTGTCTTCACTCCGCTCCACACTCCATGCTGTTCTTCTCAGAGTCGGCAGCACACCAAGCTCCCCTGGTGCTTGCCAACATCTAAGGTTGCAGGTTGTGTTGCTCAGGGAACCACCGTGGAATGGATTCCTTGCATAACAGCTGCACTCCACCCATGAAGCTTCTTTAGTGTTAGGCTTTTCCTTAATGTGTGAACAATGCTGTACCTTTAATATAAATTCAATTTTCAAGTCACCTCCAGCAATTATCCCACACTTATCACCACATGCCCTTGCAAACAGCCCCTCTCCATCTTTCCTGTAGGCCCCTGACCTCCAGGTACTGGAAGGCCGCAATTAGGTCTCCCCGGAGCCTTCTCTTCTCCAGGCTGAAAAACCCCAACTCCCTCAGCCTGTCCTCATAGGAGAGATGCTCCAGCCCTCTGATCAACTTTGTGGCCTCCTCTGGACTTGCTCCAGCAGCTCCATGTCTTTCCTGTACTGGGCACCCCAGAGCTGGACGCAGCACTGCAGGTGGGGTCAATTTTCATTCTTGTTTGTCTTTATTATGGAGAAGCCAGCTGAATCACAGTAATAAAAATACATCAAAGTATTTTGTGATGCATGGGCTGTATAAATTTTTTTACTTCCTGCAGTTTACATGCTTGCTTACCTGGGAAGCACAACGTTAGTATGACAAAGGGTTTCTGTGTGAGCTATCCAGGTGACAGAGGTGGCACTTAAGTAGCTTTTTTTTTTTAAATTCCCTTTCCCCCTTCTCACCTACATAGCCATCTGAGCAGCCACCATGATGCAGAGCTGGAAAAGCAAGGCAAGGAGGCTCTGGCAGAGCTGCAGTGGCAATACTTTTGCTTATTTTCATATTTCAGGTTTATTCTGTAATGTATTTTCAGACACGTTAATTGGCTAGCGTGCTGGCCAGCTGTACCACGGTGGAAGGAAACAATGGGATCTTAGTTCAAAAGCAATCCAGATCCTGCAAACAGCCATAGCAGCAAAAAGAAGATACTTCCTTTAAAGGCTTATTTTGCCTTAGCTGTCTCCAAAATTTGAAATGAAGCAACAGTCTGATGAATGATAACAACCGTATAAAAAAATTAACAAGCTGCGCTGCCAGTGAAAGCAAAAGAACAACTGTTTAACTTCACAGAAAGATTTAGGTGGAAAGGAACCTCTGGAGGTCTTGAGTCCAACCACCCCCTCCTTATAGCTGGGCTGAATCTAAACCTGCATGGGGCTGCTCAGCACCTTGCCCAGGTGACTTCTGAACATCTCCAAGGCTGGAAATTGCCCAGCTTCTCCAGGTGCTGAACCACCCTCAGAGGAAAGTGGTCCCTCCCTTACCACCAGACATGGGAAAGGACTCATGAGGAAATTTAGTGGTTATTGGAGCAAGCAAATCAAATACCCACAAGCTCAGTAGTGGTAGATCTCAAACATATCTTGGGTATGGGCAGGCTGGCCAGGAGCTGTGTGCTTCCTTCTGAGAGGAACTAAGGAGGCAGGGACTACGAGCCACTGTTTCATACACCAGAACTCCTGAGAAAGAAAATACACAGTTGTGCTCACAGCTACAGAGCAGATGTATCCTTTGGCTGCTCTAGGCTGTCATTAGTCATAGTGACCTCAAAGGGCAACATCTGACCGGCACAACTTCGTCCAAGGTCACTGTATAACATGTCCTGCTGTAGGATGCTACCGGAGAAGACGGAGAGCTGGGAAGGGAGAGAATTCACCCCTGCCAAAAGAGGCAGCCTGTACATTAGCTCCAGCCCAATCCTCCCGCTGCATCTCTTTCACCAGTGCTCGTCTGAGCCCACAGTGTGCCAGATCACAGAACTGAGACAGCACAAAAATACACGGGGTTTTTTCCCCACATGGTTCGTTCTTTTGCTGCTTTGCAGAGGCTGGAAGCAGAACAATCAAAATTTGCATTCTGGGGTCTGGAGGGGAGAAGTAGGACCTCACTTTCTAGCAGCAGCTAGATGCAAAACCAGCCTTGCCGTACTGCCAAATCGCACCTTTATGGCATGGGTTTGTGTGTCGCAGAGAGCTCACCCTACAGTTCAGTGCTTCGGGAAAGGGGAAGGCCCCATTCCGGTCCTGAACCATGATGTCCACAATATGGTAAGAGAAGGGAGAAAGAGCACAACAAAGGGAGGAACAGCTAGACGAAGAGGGACAAAACAGCCTAGAATAGGATGGATTTATGCTGCCATTGAATAACATTCATTCTTTTTTAGCTTGCTAGCATATTTTACTCATGAACGTATTTAGTTGTGTTTCTGAAAAAAAAAAATTATATATATATATATAATGTGGCATAATTCAGCACAAACTAAACATTCCCACCTTTCTCAGTACCTGCAGACTCAGAAAATCTCTTTGGACAAATGTATGACCCATGAAGGCAACAGAAAGAGAGAGTCTGAGCGTGTCCCAGTTGTGTTACAGAGTGATACAGGCAGCAGGGAACTCCCAAGTCCCCCACATCCTCTCTGCAAACCACTGAAGCTGGCAGCAGGGCTTTTCATGGCACCAAGGAAGTCGAAAAGCAACACGCAATTGGATGTGCTGACACAAAAGCTTGGCAAAGGATCTCTGTATAAACACTCCCAAGCTCACAGAAAGAGATGAGCTCCTGGTTGTAATGACCAGGTTTCAGAATGTTATTGGGAACAAAAACTAAACGAATTTCAGTGTCACTCATCTCATTTATATGGTGCTTTATGCCCAAGGAAGTAAGGCATTGAACAAAGCAGAATACCACAGGATGGGGCTAGAAGACTGAGACTGGAAATATTTATGGCTTAGGGGATTCTTTTCTTGGGTGTTTTGGTTTGGTTTTTCTCTTACGGGAAATTATTTTTCCGAAACTTCACTCCACCACCCACCTAAGTGGCACTATCTCAAAATCTGGAAAAAAAAAAGGTCTGTGACAGAAGTGAAAAGGAAAAGAAAACTAAAAGATGATATGAATAAACCTATCTTCTTCTACTGCCCTCAGCAGACAAAAAGCAGAAGAAGGAGCAAGATGAATGATGAACAAAGCAGAGTCTGAAAAATGTGCAGAACTACATTATGCAAAAAAACACTTCAACAAATGAAAACTTGTTCTGATTTAAAGCAAAAAATTACTAAGAGATTTTTGTCTTTTTCATAATACTGCTTTTGGGGGTTTTTGTTTGGTTGGTTTTGATGAGGTTTAACAGTGAGCTTATTTTTTTTGTTCTCCCATAGAAACATTTCCAAATACATCAAGACTCTTATGTATTTCTTTACTTTTATTTCCTCTGTCATTGACTTCATCACTGCACTGCTGGAGTGTATTTTCCACTACATTGTAGGGTGGTAAAACAATTTCATTTAAAACTGTGGATGTCACATATGCACCCACTTCACATCATTAGAAAAGGTAAAACCATAGAAAAATCAAATTAACAAACTCCTTCCTCCTCCAGATCCTCTCATGTTCCCACCCTTCTCCACCACAGTGGATACCTTAGCTTGTATCTCAATAATACTGATCTCTTTTTATTCCTTACTTTAAAATAAGAGGGTTTTTAAAAAAAAAAAAAAAATCACACATGAACTGCATCTCCTCAGTTCCTGACTGCTATTTTGCCTGGTAATTGTGGACTCAAGGCAGCAGGACACTGTTTTTTTTTGTTTTGGAGTGGTTTTTGTGGTTGGGGGTGTGTGTGTTTTTTTGGTTTTTACTCTCTTGGCAATTGTTAAGGCTAGTCAAGTAATTCTTCATCACAAAGAGGGAGCCTTTTTCTCACTTTTGGCTCTAAGACTTCCATTTTCTCCAACAAAACAACCCCAAAAAATGCAACATAGGAACATGCAACTGGCCCATAGAACTCCAAGCTGTGAACAGCCTGCTGACCGATAAACACATTCACTGCCAAAGCCCTGCGGGAAAAAAAGATGCCTCCTTTTTTGCCTAGCATGTATCTCACATCAAATTCTGCCCCTCTTCCCTCCCCCCCCCTTTTTTTTTTTCCTTCTCTTTGTTTGCCACTGTGTTTGCTGCCCTCCCCAACTGCCAGCGCTATGTGGCCTGAACTAACTACTTTTTCAGCACAGACTGAAAAAGGGACAATAGCACCCTTTTGGATGGGTGCTGCATATCCACACACAGCACTGGGAGTGAGCTCTGTAAAAGATAGGCTGGAAAGAGAGGCACAGTAAACACAGACTGACAAAAGCCTTGTAAGTCCCACTTGGCAAGACACAGAAGCCAGAATGGAAAGGGAAGAGCTCTTCTAACTATTATTTCCTTCCCAAAGTCTCCCCTTCCCCAACAAAGGAAAAGGCAACAGACTGTGAATAATTGTTCAATTTGTCAGAAACCAAACTGGGTTGCTTTCTGTCCCCGTGTTTAATAAATGTGCAAATGGCTTTCCATGGCATGGTTGCCAAGCTGGACTTCACAAACACAAAGGCCCAGACAAATTAGATGCTTAGTACCGGGCAGGGAAGCATCACAGACCCTCAAAAGGTCCTAGCTTTACAGCACCACATCTGGCTGGGAAAGCCTCTCAAACTTACAAAAGCCACATGTTCAGAAGATGCATCCAGCATTTCGTTCATCTCATGTTTTATTAGCAGGTTGTGCTCCTAAACCCTTCCGTGGGCCTGCTTCAAGCAAGCGTGACAGACACGGACCTGCCTCGACTCAACACTAGGTGTCACTTACACTTAAAAAAAACACAACAGAGAAATTGAAGTTTCAAAAAAACTACCCATCCGATACCAGGTTTTCAGGGGATCTCTGTACCGACAACTCTTCCCACAGTCATGACCAATTACAGAGCTATAAGGCTTCACCCCTCAAATCGGGGACCTGAAAAGCATCAGAAAACACCGGGAATGCTTTGCCATACGAAGCATAATGGCGACCGGTGAAAGGTTTCTCTTCTCACCTTTTGGGGGAGCAAGGAAACAGACGCCTCGGTGAACAAGGGACTACCATATGTAGAAGCTGCCAGAGTCTGCTCTGACAAAGTGACCTGCCTCTGTCGCCACTTTGCTGCTGCAGGTGGGAGAGCTGCTGTGATGCTTTCAGCCCTTCCTCGGGAACAGACTTGCCTGCCAAAAGATTTCTGAGCATCAGGGCCTGACTCCGAGGAGCAGAAAGAGGCACGGTGTTTGTGGCCAGGCTAGGGCATGAAGGAAGGGTTTGCACGCACGGGGAAAGACACAGCAGCATGGGGTAAAGAGGCAGGGACAGAGCTCCCCCTAGGGAGAACTATCCTGTTGAGAAAGGACACTAAAGAAAGGAGCAAGAGAGATTAATGAAAGCACTAGAGGGTGACCGGAAGACCAGCTATGTCTTACAGTACCAGAAAGACCACAAAGAAAGAGGTAGCAGGCTTAAAACAAAACAAGAGACTCTGGATATCTAAATACAGTGCATCCACAGGACATTGTGGAGACCCAAAGCAACACTCGGTTTAAAAATCAATGAGACGCAAGATGTAGACAAGTTCACCAAAGGCCATTAAACACACTGATGCAACTGCTGGGTCAGGCAATCTTTAAGGAACAGATTTCTGGAGGAGAGTACCCGCTACACACTTGCCCTTTCGCTCTTTCCATGAACACCCACTTGAGGTGATCACCCCTAGAGCATTCCTCTAGAGAAAGATTGATCTGAGCCTATTCCAAACTGGAAAGGCTTCAGCACACACAGGCAAAAGAGATAGGAGCCTGGGACGCAAAATAAGAGATGGGGGGCTTGTAACTCAAGAAAACCCAGGATCATAAAGAGGCTCAGCAGCTCGAGATGAGGAAACTGCAGTGGTGAAGTACAGTACACAACAGCAGCACATCCACCTTCTTGACAAGTATGGAAGCTAATGAGCACTCTGGCTAGAGGTATAAGGCCCTAAAAGCACAAACTTTCATTTGCTGATACCTCCCCGCTGGGTGCTGAGTGAGGTCAACACCAAGAGAGAAGATTCTGAGATATCTTGGGATCTTATGCAGC
The DNA here is from genome assembly GCA_013399095.1 of Psophia crepitans. Taxonomy (NCBI): domain Eukaryota; kingdom Metazoa; phylum Chordata; class Aves; order Gruiformes; family Psophiidae; genus Psophia; species Psophia crepitans. The sequence goes on from VWZZ01002494.1 coordinate 382,723, forward strand.
AAATAAAACAAAACCCTGAGGGAAGAAACACAGCAGAAACATAGCAAGAAGCGCAGGTGGAAGAACACGTGCTGAACCATCCCCTTTGACCACATGCCCAGTGTCCTATGAAAGATCTAGGTGGTGTCCTGTGGCGTCCATGGATTCGGTAAAGAACAAAGGGTCTGCTGGGATACTTCACATGCTTTTAGTGGTGAGGGGCCCTGCCACTGTTCTGTATGCTGGGGAAAGTACAAGAAGGGAAAGTACAGATGCAGATGTGGCTGGAAATATGAACTAGGATGCGAGATACTGAGAGCCTCAGCACAAGCCTGGTTCGAAGGTGGCCAGGGATGCACTTGCAGAGGGCAGGTGGAAGGTGTGAACAGGAACCAGAATGCAGATAGGATCAGCCACCTGCTGTTCCCTGCACCAACACTCCGGTTCCAAAGACAGCTCTTAACAGGACAAGGTTAGACACGGTCTGGACAGAGGCAGCTCACTCGCCACTCAGCCCTGGGAAACCAAATAGGGCCTAGTGTCTAGGTGAAGATCTGGCCTCAGCAAAGGTAGCACAGATGTTGTGAGATGATTTAAGGCGAGCAGAGAAGAAACTGACTGAAGGACTGAGATCAGTAAAAACCAAAAGGCACGTCTCAGACTAGCAGCGGCATCGGTCAGTAGGATGCAGACACGGTATTCGCCTTTGCACAGGCGCAAAGTGTTTTGTATGCATTACAGCAACTACAGAACAGTGCCTGCGGTTTCAGTGCCACAGTGTGGGATCAAAGACACAGGGGAAACTAGAGCACAGAAAACACACAGCAAGAACTACTCCCGGCACACAGTCTGCACCCAATTGCTGCAGCAGTGAGAGAAAAACACAAGCCTGTGAGGTGAGGTAGAGGTATGAGGAAACAGGTGCCTGGTGGAAGAGGAAGGGTAAGTGCTCCCTGCCTAAGCCCCCAGTCTTGACAACTGCAGCAGTCAGGTTCCTCAAAGAGGTGACAAAACTGCAGATGGCAGGAGAAAGAAAAGTGCTTCACTGACCCCTAAACCTAAGCAAGGAGAAAGAAAAAGGAGCGTGCTTTTGGCAGAGGAAAGCTTTTCTGCTGGCTCACAGAACTGAAGCCTCAGGCTGAAGCAAAATGAGGTCCTTTAAGCTTCATTTGCATATGAGCTATCAATAAAACAAAACCCAGGTCAAAAAGGGAGACAGAAACTGACAGACTCTCAGATCTATCTTTTGAAAAATAGTGGGTTTATACCCCCCAAAGATCTATACTACCCACTGTATGCAGCTCCAACAGAGGCACAAAGATATCATTTCAGCAATTTTAATTCTCCCCTCTTTATTATACAAAATACTTTACAATTAAAAAAACATTTTCCCCAATAGAATCATATACAGATATTTATAATTAACAAGATTCAGTTACAGACAAGACGGGGAACTTCTGCACAGAAGACAGTGACAGATGATCAAGTGAAAATTAAGACTTGATCCTTTCCCCACCATAATTCCAGGAAGGGAGGTTACATTTTAGACACTTATTCCTATCACGTACCCTCAGGTCTGAACTCTGGGGTGTCCTCTTACCCTGACAGGCTAAGGGCCTCCACCTGCGTCCCTAGCATAAGCACAATACTCTGCTCTCAAAAGGGTTATGAAGAGATACTGAGTAAGTAGCATCCGGCTGTACCGTAAGTTACCAGTACCCAGAAAAGGGGACGACTGCCCCCAGTTTTCCCTAGCAACCCACATATACACACATGCAAGCACATACATGGGGGAAGCATGCTCAAAACCCAGAATTTTTCACCCTTTCACCAAATGGCAATCCCACCCCACCAGAGCACCCTGCATTCGAGATGCATCCAGCAGCGGGTAGTGTCTGCAGAATGGCTACCGTAAGGTCTCACAGCCAACCTAGGCATTACTGCAAATGCAGTCTGGCAAGAGGGCTGGATGTCGCTGTCTGCCCTGCTTTGATCATCTGCCTACCAGCAGAGTGTCAGTCAGTCATGGAGGTGATAACGTGAACTGCTCAGAGATGCTCAGGCCACAACAGACAGGTAAGGGAAGTAGCACACTCCAGCGGGACGTCCTTGAAAACACAGTTGCCAGTGATCTGCCCTACCAGAGCAAAGATAGGCGTGAACCCTAGTGAACATTTTCTCTCTAAGGAAGATCACTGCTGGGCTGGGCCAGCCCTGCACTCACAGGGGAGCCCATCCCAGAGTCACTGCTGGAGGCCAAATGCCTGAAGCAGTGTGGGAAGGTCATGGGCATCAGCTGCCCCATACAGGTCACTCTGCCCCAGCATGGAGAGGGCCATGCGGAGGGTGCTCCAGATGTTGTCAGACATAGTGCCTTGCTGTCCCCGTGGACCTCGGCTCTTCTGCTGCATGTGCAAGGCTTCTAAGAAGTGCTCCACAGCCTCACTGTCAACATGAGAACATACATATGCTTACTAGAGAAGACAATACATCTCATACATACTCCCTTCCAAAAGGGTTTCCCCCTCTTCACCAGATCCTGCCCTACTCCAGGACCGTCAGAGGTCCCTTTTCCCCTTTTCCCTCTTAACAGAAACTGAAGATCAGATGGCCTCTACTCCAACTTTGTACTCAGGGCAGAGTCCTCACGCTCACTCTGCTCTCATGTGTCAAGGGAAGGCTGTGGGCAGTGTGGCACTGCCCGGGTAACCCATTGCAGCCTCTCTCCCACAAACACATGCATGCTCTTGGGTCACAGCAGATTTCCCATCCTATGCTCACCGGTGGGCGCCTAAGTTAATGCAGCTGATGCCCAAGTTGTAGCGAGAGCGGATGTATCCTGGCTGGAGCTCCAGAGCCCGACGATATGCCGCCACAGCTTCCTCACTCCGATTCCCATTGGCCAGGGTGGCACCGAGCTTGTTCCATAGAAGATGGTCCTGGAAGAGGGGGCAGAGAGAAAGGGCTGAGATAAACTGGATCTTTTTAAGCTCCAAGGCAACCCTCCCTCGCTCCTCCCCTCCCCAAGCATCCAGCTTCTTCCTCCCTCAACAAAACAGTACCTCTCATACAAGCAGCACAGCACCCCCACCCAAACCTCCACCCATAAACCTCCAGGTCCTCTAGCATCCAGAGTCTGCCCTTTCTTACATTGGGGCGCACACTGAGTGCGGCACTGAAGCAATCCACAGCCTTCTCGTACTCGCCGCTAAGGTTGAAAAGGACACCCAGGCCACACTGAACATCAGGATCCACAGTCGAGGGGTTGCTGCGCACAGCTGCCAAGAACAGCTCTTTCACCTCCATGAACAGCGAGCTGGAAAAGACACAGAATAAGGACATTGGTGTACTGTGGGGAGAGCTGGCCTTGGGTTGCTCCCTCTGCTCCTGCCTGGACCAGTCCCAACCATCCAAGAAGCTTTTCAACCAAAGGCTGAAATTTGTAACCCTAACTCACTCTGAAAGCAGGGAACCGAGGACACGCTTGGAAGGCCCCAGGTTTGTCCCCGAGACACTGTCCTCTGGTTCCTTCTCCAGCAGGTGGGCATAATCTGCTTTATGGCGCAGCCAGTCCCGCAGGGTCTCGCATGCCTGCTTCTGCAAGGACTCATTGGTGAAGCTGACCGCTAAAGCCATAAGTGCCGTTAGGTTCCCAGGTTGCAGTTCCAAACACCTGCAGGTCACAGAAAAAGCAAATACAGTATTAAATCAGCCTGGGAGATGCGCAGATACAGGAGGTAACACAATCGAGACAGAGCACACCACGCTAGCCATATGGTCCTTGTGGCACTATGCATTAGACAAGGAGCCATGCTCAGAAGCTCTTCTGCAACACTCACTGTCTGAGGGCACTGATTGCCAAAAGCTCCTGTTCATTCTCTGCTTGGGTGGTTCCCAGATATTGCCAGGCCTGGAGAAGATAAGATGCACGAAGTCAGACTTCTTCACATCCAGAGAAAAAAATCAGCTGATAGCCACAGCGATTAAATCCACTGTATTATCCCACACATTCTTAGAGTGAGACGAACTATACGCAAGTATATACATTAGCCACAGATATAAATTTCTCTTGAAAGACATACAGGCTTTATGGCACATAGGTCCTCAAGGCCAATAAAACTGGCGTTGTTATAGGGAAAAGAAGAAATGAATGTCTACCTGGAGATCTATCGTAAAGCAACTGTGGGCAGTTTTATACTTTTAAGTCACAAAATCTCCACTTTTCACTTCTAAACGGGATCAAACTGAGGAGGAAGGAGGGAAAAGCAGATCTCGTATTCCCCAAGAACAAAATGGCATAGCATAGCAGCAGCGCTAATAAGGAGACCCCCAAGGCAGGCAGCTGTATAAACTTGTTGTGGTGGTTCACTAGCAAGTGAAAATCTTAGAGCTGACTGTCAGACCTGAAAATAGAAGCACTGTTATTTTACCAAGTCTTCAATCATCAGGACACCAGTACATGAAAACCACTTCCATCTCCAGGCTGCTGACATAGGGAATATTGAACTACGGCACTAAGTCCAAAGTACCTGTTCATCTTATGGTGATAACCACACCCCTTGCTCCAAAATATGCTAGACAGTTGGCTGAACTGTCAGCACATAGTACCTGCTTTTTGAATCAAGGTCACAAAACACAGTATCTGCTGTCTCAAGGAAGGAAACTGTTTCATTAGCAAAGACCCAGACACACTGCGCAAGCCACCACAAGCAAGAAGAAATCTACTGTCTCAAATCTCTAATGCTCACCATACAGGTGGCTGCAACTCAAGAGCTGACCAGTGATAACTGCAGAGTGTTCTGCAGGCAGAAGAGCTGAGATTCAAGGTAAAACTGTGATGTGGACCAGAGCAACCATGACATTTCCTTCAGAGCAATTGTTCAAGTCTCTTTCATCACTGTACTATTTATTTGTGAAGTTCTGACTTCTCCTGTACTTTCTACAGCATCAACAACAGAAGATTTCAGAATGTTTTCAAAAGCTAGCCAGAACTGGCACAAGATTTCTTCACCTAAGGTTTCAACTACCTCTCCATTATGCTCAGCCTGCAGCCCACAGTGCCTGTAAGAGAGTGCTGATTCTAAAGGAATATTAGCAACACCTTTTCATCATTTTAAAGCTAAATTAGGTCTCCAAAACTCTGCTTGCTTTCCACCTACTCCCGGGAGCTTGGAAAGTTAGATGCACGTATTCCCAGAAGCCAAGAACTTCTGTTCTGAGAGGTCACTCTCATCTAAGCCTCAGGATTAACAAATTGGGTATTTCCCATCATATACAAACAGCAGGGCTTAAATCAGACACACTGAGAATTCAGCATCCTTGAGGCAAGCACTCCAGAAACAGACAACGTGGGTGTATTTTGCATTCTTCCTCTTCCTCCTGAGAACATCCACGTCCTCTGCCTCTGGAGAAACACACAGAGACTACTCCATTTCTCAATCCATCCTGCAGAAGCTGAAGTGCTTTATGGAAATAAGTATTCACTGAATTAGGAGCTGAAAACTTGTTTTCAGTATAAAATGAATTCTCTGGTCCAGAGCTTCAGATGAGGACTATGAAGACATCCAAGCCATCTCTCAACCCTTTAGGATTACTACTTCTGGTATCTAGATGAAAGGCCTAACCAGGACTCCTAGTCTAACAAGCTGCTCAGAATTAGTCTTTTATACAGATATAGAGAGCAGTCATCAGCCATACACATCTCCAAACTTGCAATGCAGATAAAGACCTACATAGAAGCAATTTCAGAGATAAGAACTCCTTGTCTTGGCTCCATGCACAGTCTCATGTGCCCTCAAGATTTTACACAGCTCTGGGCCAGAGCCTTTGTGCTTTTTGTAACTGATCTGCGTCGCAAGCCTCCTTGCCCACAGCCCTCCTGGGGATTCACATACATCAGCTACAGACCCAAAGCCATAGAAAAGAGAGATGTTTTCATACACCCTGCACAGCTCCTAACACTAAAGTGAGTTTTCTACACACACCCTGACACCTCACAAGGGAAGGATCCACATAGCAGGACACCTGGCCAAGGCCTGTTACCTCTGCTCTCACTCACCTCCATATGATCTGGCTTCTGTTGCACTGCAGCTTCAAACAGCAAGACAGCATTGGGGAGGTCACCTTCCTCCAAGCGTTTCCGCCCTTCTTCAAATGCATCCGGGTGATCTCTCATGGGGTTATCTTCCTCAAACTGGTAACCCTAGCAGGGAAGACAGACGGGGGCTAACGCTAGGGGACAGGCTTAGGGAAATAAGCACTCTCTACAGTACACCAGTGTAGTGTTGCTGCATCAGAAACACTCAAACTGCAGACCAGACAGCACTCGTCCTCTCTGCTAGTTTGCAGCAGATCAGAAAACAGTGGCTCTTCTTCCTGCCTGGTCTGTGCTAAAAAATTCCCCTAAACCAGACCTGGAATAAGTTGCAACAGAGACTAAACATCTGGTGTTGGCCCTATCAGCTGGGGGCAGGAGAGGTGACAACTCATTGCAGAGAATCCCAGCATTAACTGCTATTTGGTGCTGGAAAAGAACCAGGCAGCATTTGCAGACAAGCACAAGCAAAAATAGCATTTGTTTAACCCCTAGCTGATCTGGGATGAGAGTGCAAGTGACAGCAAAAGATCAGTGCAAGAAGGAATCCTAGCAGCATTTGGGGTCTGTGGAGCTCACCTGTGAGACAGACATACCGCCAGTCTCCTCAAGGCAGTCCATCACAGTGCCAGGGCTGGGAGACCCTGTTCTCTATTACCTTGTCATATGATGAGGAGTTGAGGTCTTCATAATCAGAGAGCCAAGGGTGAGCCTCTGCATCTCTCTTGGCCATCTCCTCCCATTCTGCCTGGAGTTTGTCCCAGAAGTCCACATCTGACTGAAAGGGAAACAGAAAATTATTAGAGTCACCTTAAACTGAACTCTACAGACTCCCCAGAGAACACCCTCTTAAATGTTTCTAGCCATCCTTACAGCATGCAAAGGAGAGAGGTAACCCTGCCACGGGCTCTCAGTTGGTACCCCAGCCCTCCTCCTCCATCAGCTTTACCTCCACAGCAGTCTTTGCCTGCTCAAATTCCGTATCAAGAGTTGACATGTTCCCAGGTCGCACAAATTGATCCACCCAGGCATCGGATGCCCCCTGGGAGTTCGGAAAAAGAAACACACCTTCCTTTTTAGAATTTGGCAACCTCAGGGCACATCCCAAAATAGCAGGAGGGTCTGTGATGACCCCTCCTCCCTATCAGGAAGGACTGATGGCCTGTCTAAAGCAGAGAAGAGTTCATTTGAACATCCCCTTCCTCCCAGGTGCTACAGATGAGAGAACTCACACTAAATAAATACCTTCCCAGTTTCTGGCTAGACTCTGCTAAGAAGAGCCCAACATCCCCTCCCTTGCCTCCCCCAGCCTAGTCATTAGAAAAGTATTGCAGGGAGTTGGACTTGCCATTCTCCCTCGCTCCCAGACTGTGCACTGTGGCAAAGAGGTTTCCTCCTTCAGAGCACATAGGGCCGGGGCTCCTACCTGCTGCTGTATAAACTCAGCTGCCCATTGCTCTGCCTGATCTTGGTCTCTGTGGGTCACCTGATTAGCTTCGATCGATACCCTCCCATCTCCGATCTGGCGGACAAACTTTAGGAACTGTGGCAGAGAAATGAAACAAGGGTGGAGCTGGGCAGGTGCTTTACCAACAAGCCCTTTGTCCATGCCCCTCCCCCCCTTCACTAAGAGGATTTCTCTCTGCAAAGTGAGCACAAAAGGCCCCAAAAAGTGGGGAGGAGAGGACTTCACTACAGTCATGTGGTAGAGGTGGATAATATCTAAAGTGGATTGTTAAGGTTCAACTTCTAGGAATCAGGGAAGAAATGGAAACACGGGACAGCAGAAGGCTTCATCCCTTTACTGTCTTCCGCCTTCTCAATTTCCCACACCCCTTATTCACACTAGATATCCATCAGTCCCAGCCAAGGAATTTCTCACCTCAGAATTCTTGAGTTTTGGATCATCCACTTTAGAGAGGAAATCACTAACAGTTTTCTTAAGATCATCTTCAGGTTGGTATTCCTCATACCTGTGTTCACAGAGGCAGTAAAAGGGAAAGACATAGTCTGATACCAAACAACAGTGAACTCTCTCACTAACAACCGTCTACACAACGGGCCAGACAACAGTATTGAGGGATACAACCCCTCCCTCAAAGATTCCGGGCTTCTCCCAAGTGATTCGGTACCTTTATCGACCTGTAAAAATTCCAAATCACTATTACAGAATATTAGAGGTTGGAAGGGACCTCGAAAGATCATCTAGTCCAACCCCCCCTGCCAAGGCAGGGCCACCTAGAGCACATCACACAGGAACGTGTCTAGTCGGGTTTTGAATGTCTCCAGAGAAGGAGACTCCACAACCTCTCTGGGCAGCCTGTGCCAGTGCTCTGTCACCCTCACGGTGAGAAAGTTATTCCTTATATTAACCCAGAACCTCCTATGCTCCAGTTTGCACCCGTTGCCCCTTGTTCTATCACTTAATGACACTGAGAAGAGCCTGGCTCCATCTTCCTGACACTCACCCTTAACATATTTATAAACATTGATGAGGTCACCCCTCAGCCTCCTCTTCTCCAAGCTAAAGAGACCCAGCTCCCTCAGCCTTTCCTCATAAGGGAGATGTTCCACTCCCTTGATCATATTGGTGGCTCTGCGGTGGACTCTCTCCAGCAGTTCCCTGTCCTTCTTGAACTGAGGGGCCCAGAACTGGACACAATACCCCAGATGCAGCCTCACCAAGGCAGAATAGAGGGGGAGGAGGACCTCCCTCGACCTATTGACCACAGCCCTTCTAATGCACCCCAGGATGCCATTGGCCTTCCTGGCCACCAGGGCACAGTGCCGGCTCATGGTCATCCCTCTGTCCACCAGGACCCCCAGGTCCCTTTCCCCTCCGCTGCTCTCCAGCAGGTCAGTTCCCAACCTATACCAGCACATGGGATTCTTCTTTCCCAGATGCAAGATTCTACATTTGCCCTTGTTGAATTTCATTAAGTTCTTCCCCGCCCAGCTCTCCAGCCTGTTTAGGTCAACTATTAGGTTAACTTTGCAAGCAACTGACACAAACAGTAGCAGAATTAAACAATTACAGTGACAGCACAGTTCTGCAGAACAGTCTGGATTCCTTGGCAAGCTCACATGCTATCGAACATTGCAAGTTTTAGCACTATCATAAACAAGGTCATACGTCTGGAAACAAAGAAAGTGGGTCGTGCTCATGGAAGTGGAACAGTGTCTTAGAAAAGCATCAACTCCACAGAGGACTGCGGGCTCATAGTGAGCACGCAACACTATGTTGTCTGGCTTTCAGCCGGACAGGACCAGTTCTAGGTGTTACCACTGCCTTCAGTCTTGGTGAAGTCTTTGGAAGTGGCAGCAATAACTCAGGGATGTCCATATTTGCAGAAAGGGATCAGGAAAAGCAAAAGCCAGGAGGAAAGAGAAGCCAAATATGCAAAAATCTCTTTTAGGAAAGATGTAAGAAGCCCAAATTGCTTGTTTGTGTTTTGCTTCTTTTAATGAAAAACTTTACTGTAGTCAACAGGTACCTATACAGAGACGATTTGTAGTAGTAGGCCGTTCTTTAATCTACCACACAAAACCACATGAAAATAACGTGAAAGGTTGAATCTAGAAATATGCAAAGGAAAGGCTGGATATGCCTTGTGTCAAATAGGGAGAATAAAGTGATGAAAGTTTACAACTAGTAGAGTCTAGTACTTGAGATCTCTACATCTAAAAAAGAATCTGTTGTGGAAAAGAGTTCTGCTTAATTAGGAGTTCCTGAGCTCACTCCCAAAATCACTTTAATGAGCTTTGCATTAGGCACATGATTAAGTTAGCCTATATGATCACAGTATGTTCCTGGCACTAGAAAATAGAAAAGCTGGGATCTCTCACAAATTTCAGTCTCCAAGCATTGTTTCCTCCTTTCTCTGAAACCAAAGGCCTGAGACCATCAATCAAGGTTAAACGACTCAAAATCCTTCAGACCATAGCTGATTTCTATCACCTATCCAAACTTTGCCCACCCAAGCAATAACTAGTCTTTGAGAAGACAGACTCACCATTTATCTGCCAAAGACTGGTCTTCCGATTCCCCAAGCCACAGTTTCTCCTCTGACTGCTCTAGGTATTCTTCTGCCCACTTGGCAGGAGACACAGACAGTGGATCTGCATAGGACATCAGGAAGAATGCAGAGAGGACTAAGAAAGGCAGACCATCACTCAGATTAATCTCAGATTTTGCTCTCTCCACTTTACACAGTTAGCTAACATGCAGAGAAGACCTCTTCAAAAAAGGATTGTTTACACTGGTTTCTAACTCTGTTTATTCTAATAAAAAAAATAATAAAAAATCAAGCCTTAGGTTCACTGTGTATTAATACAGATGCCACCGTGGTGCCAATATCCTTATGACTTTCTACTTTAATTTCACAACTCATTTGTTTGCTCCATGCGGGATACTATGTAGGTCAAGAAAATTAGCAACGCATTACCAGTCTCTGTCAACAGCGTAACCTACACACCACTAGGTTTTCATCAGAACTTTCTCAAAGACCTTTGTAAATGCTGATTTATAGTCCCAAAAATATAAAGAGTGACAGGCAAAGAATGAGACTACCTGCCTCTCTACAGTGGCTACTCCTGGAGAAGAGAACAGCATCTACTTAAATCTTACTCATAATTTCCAGATTACGTCATTGATGATGACAGGGCCTTATTCCAGCCCTATACACAATGCAGGATGGCTTTTCAGATAAACTACTGGCTTGCTTGCAATGGAAAGTTCAGTCTTTGGGCCAGAAACATTCACTTTGCACACTTCCGAGATGCAACAACACTCTATCTCCATGAAACGGACAAAAAGTATTTGGCCAAAGCATACTAAGCCATATTTACCTTTGTACCAAAGAGAGGGAACTAGAGCCTATGTAAGCAAGAAGCAGTACCATACCATTACCAGAATTTGCATCAGTTGAATCATACCAATTTTTATAAAAGCAGTTTGAATAGCCTGCTTCTCCTAAGTTCTCCAAGCAACCCAAGCTAAACAAAAGACTCTTACACCTGAATAAAAGTTTCCACATCACATTGTTCGCAATTTGACTAAGCCATCACAAAGCAGCTTCCCTCCCCCCCGCCTCATTAAAGCTGCTACGGTAAACACTGACTGCTGGGCCCAAAGCATTACTCCAATCTTGCATCCAGTAACTCTCCACTGTACACAGGCATGTGACTGGGCAACATCTTGACAGTAATTCAAAAAGGCACCCTTCACCTGTCACTTCAGCAATGAACTCCTGTGACCAGTCAGCTTCATTGTAATCTGAAGAGACATCACCAGCACTATCTGCTGCAGCCAAGAATTCCTGGGTCCAGTTTTCAGACAGTGCCAGGGCTGCCACACCTGGAGCTACAAGAAGGAAAAAAAAGAAGTGAGGATTGGAAGACTCAAAGGCATCATTTAAGTGTTCCAGGTTAGCCCTCAGCACCTCTGACCTTTTGGTTTCTCTTTATTAGAATAAAATCACAGGAAGATTGCACTTGGAAGGAATCTCTGGAGGTTGCTAGCGTTCTCATGGCAGGTTAACACTAAAGCTAGGAATTGGGTTGCTCAGGCCATTCATGAGGTAACTTCTGAACCTGGCTAAGACTGCCAATTCCCCAGCTGCCCTAGGCACCTGTTCCCATACTGAGCTGCCCTCCAAGGGAAGAAGTGTTTCCTTATGTCTAGTCACTTCCCCTTTCTGCAAGTTGTGTCCACTGCCCGTTGTCCTTATGCTGTGCATCGCTGTGCAGATCCTGGCTGCGGCTGCAGAAGACAGCAACTAGACACTCCACCCCCCTCTGCCCTTTGACACCTCTTCTCTAGGCTGAACAAACCTGGTTCCCTCAGCCTTTCCTTCTACACCACATATTCCAGCCCCTAAACACCTTACTGATCTCCACTGGACCTGTTCCAGCATGTCAGTGTACTGGGAAGCCCAATTCTAGAAACAATACTTCAGATACAATCTCACAAGTGCTGAATAGATGGAAACCACCCTGTTAGGAGCTTAACCACAACACGACCGTCTTTTCCAGCTCCCCACCTTCTAGCTCCCCTCACCTCGCTGAGGGGCCTGTCGGAAGCTTGACTGTTCAATCTCTTGCATTTCGGCCAACAGGTCATCCATCTTAAAGGTCTGGGGTGCGCGGGACAGCAGAGGGGCATTCTGCTCTTGCAGAAACTCTCCAACCAGCTGCCAAAGACAGAGATGGATTACAAACGTAGCATAGAAAATGAACAGGCAGAGCCACAGAGCACAAGAGAAAGAAATGGCCTTGTCAGAAGGAAAAATTAATATCGGATAAATGGGAAACAGCAAACAGTATTGATAAGAAACGAAGTAAGGAGATGCATCAATCTGTTTTTACCTCATCTTCGGTGGCCGCTCCCAGTGGTTTGGATACCTACAGGGAATAGTGGGCAATTACCCCAACAGCTTTGACTCCATACCCCTCTCCACACACACCCTGTGGCCTGGTTAGTTTACATCTTCCTCTTCTTTCAGCCCAGGCTCTCAGAGTTTCCTTGCATTAGCTGTATGCTTATGTAGAAGCTAAAGAAGGAATACCTTGAGTGACACTGTCCAACCCCCTCCCACCACCTTCTGGGTTAGGACCTGTGTCCATAAGGCATACGGCCCCCCACAGCCACCAACACGCTCTGAGTGCCCACAAACGCAGCTTCCACAAACAGGCCCTCACCCCATAACCCTGCAAATCGGGTGACCCCGATGGCCTCTTTCCTCAGAAAAAAGGCAACATGCACCTGTCTGCATTACACACACCCCCGGTACTGCTCACCCCACACCCCACCCCTTCCCCTGCAGACTGACCCAGCCGCGGGCAGCCCCCACACCCAGCCCCAGCTCAG